>JAJOOR010005658.1:0-33259 GCA_036250505.1 Solanum acaule
GTTAAAATTTCAAAGTTAGTCAAAAAATCACTTTTAGTCAAATCGCCGGTCAACTGCAAGTTAGCGGGCATTCCGAGGGCCTAACACCTTCTCGGAATGTACATTTGAACTCGAACCCGTTTTCAATTGATTTTGTCTGTTTAAATCTTTTGGAAACCTTATAGTTTTTCTTGATTTTTACTAAAAAAATTAAGTGGCGACTCTGTTCTTTTGAGAATTCGATTTGCTTAAATCATAAGTTTAATCGATTTTTCGAAAACTAAGTCATTTTCCCTTTACATATATTTTTAAGTAAAACACTCTAGTCCCAGATCAAGAAGTTTCTAATGTAGAGTTTCGAAACGCCATTCAAATGTTGGCTCAGAGTGTTTCCAACCAGAACAATCAGCGGGTTCCAGTTCCGACAAATGCTAATGTTGGGTCAATTACAGCTAGAATGCGAGATTTTGTTAGTATGAATCTGCCAGAGTTCCTAAGATCGTAGATTGGTGAGGATCCCCAAAACTTCATTAATGAGGTCAAGAAGATCTTTGAAGTGATGCAAGTAACTGGGAATGATCGGGTTGAGTTAGCATCTTACCAACTTAAGGATGTGGCTCATATTTGATATACTCAGTGAAAAAAGAACAAGGTATAAATGCAGCTCGTATCACTTGGGATTGCTTTAGTGAGACCTTTCTGGATATGTTCTTCCCAAGAGAGCTAAGGCAGACGAAAGCTCAGGAATTTATGAACTTAAGGCAAAGTAGCATGACAGTCCAAGAGTATGGGCTCAAGTTTACCCAACTTTCCAAGTATGCTCATCACATAGTTGCTGATTCTAGGGATCAGATGAATAAGTTTTTATATGGAGTGTCAGACTTGGTGAAGACAGAGTGTAGAAATACTATATTGCTGGAAAATATGAGCATCTCTAGGCTCATGACTCATGCTCAGCAAGTTGAGGGTGATAAGCTTAGGGAACATGCTAAGGAGAATAAGAAGGCTAGGACTGGGAACTATGACTATTCTCAGCAGAAATCGGGTGGTGGAAATCGCTCATAAGGTCAGCAGAAATTTTCAGCTTCATCAGCTAGTGTTCCGTCATCTAAGTTCAGACAAGATCAGAAAGGTAGGGCATCAGGCTCTAAGTCTCAGGGAAGTGTTTCAGGTACCAAAACCTACCCAACTTGCCCTAAGTGTGGTAAGAACCATCCGGGCGAGTGCCTTGCAGGAAAGGAATGATGTTTTGGGTGTGGTCAGTCTGGTCACAAGTTGAGGGATTGTCCCTCTAAACAGCGTCAAAGAGACAATGGTAGAGCCCAGTCACAATTTCAGCAGCGCCAGCAAATCGCCCGACTCAGCAGGGTAACTCATCTGGTACAGGTGGCAGACAACGCCAGAACATGCTCTATGTTCTTCAGGCTCTCCAGGATTAGGAAGATTCTCCTGATGTAGTCACTGGTACATTACGAGTATTTGATCTCGATGTTTATGCTTTGTTAGATCCAGGGGCTACTCTTTCCTTTGTTACTCCTTATATAGCAGTTAAGTTTGATGTTAGTCCAGAAACTCTCTCAGAACCTTTCTCAATCTCTACTGCAGTCGGTGACCCAGTTATAGCTAGACGGGTATACATAAATTGCCCTGTCACAGTCTCTCAGAAAGTCATCTCAGCAGATCTTGTAGAGTTAGAAATGGTAGACTTCGATGTCATTCTAGGCATGAATTGGTTACATTCATGTTATGCCTCAGTCGATTGTAGAACTAGGATTGTTCGTTTTTAGTTTCCAGACGAACCAATCTTAGAATGGAAGGGTAGTAACTTAACGCCTATGGGTCGATTCATTTCTTAGCTTAAGGCCAGAAAGATGATTTCTAAGGGTTATCGCTATCATCTAGTTCGGGTTAAGGATTCAAGCTCCGAAACCCCAACTCTTGAGTCAGTTCCAGTGGTTAATGAGTTCCCAGAAGTGTTTCTAGAAGATCTTCCCGGAGTTCCTCACGAAAGAGAAATCGACTTTGGAATTGATCTCCTTCCAGATACCCAACCTATTTCTATTCCTCCTAACTGAATGGCTCCAGTTGAGCTTAAGAAATTGAAAGAGCAGTTGAAAGACCTTCTAGATAAGGGCTTCATCAGACCTAGTATTTCACCATGGGGTGTACCAGTGTTGTTCGTGAAAAAGAAAAATGGTTCCCTCAGAATGTGCATTGATTATAGGCAGTTGAACAAGGTCACAATCAAGAATATGTATCCCATCCCCAGGATTGATGACTTGTTTGACCAACTTCAGGGTGCTAGTAATTTCTTGAAGATAGACATCAGATCGAGTTATCACCGGCTTAAAGTCAGAGATAGTGACATTCTGAAAACAACATTGACAACTCGGTATGGTCATTATGAATTTGTAGTAATGTCATTTGGACTAACCAATGCTCCTACAACTTTCATGGATTTGATGAACAGAGTGTTTAAGCAGTACTTGGACTTGTTCGTTATCGTCTTTATTGATGATATCCTCATTTACTTTAGGAATGCGGAAGAACATGCGAGTCATTTGAGAATTGTTCTGCAAACTCTAAAAAATCACCAGTTATTCGTGAAGTTTAGCAAATGAGAGTTTTGGTTGCAGTCAGTAGCTTTCCTTGGTCACATTGTGTCTAGCGAAGGGATCCGAGTGGATTCTCAGAAAATAGAAGTAGTGAAACAATGGCCCAGACCTACCTCTCCAACAGATATCAGAAGTTTCTTGGGTCTAGCGGGTTATTACAGAAGGTTCGTGGAAGGATTTTCATTCATAGCCTCTCCATTGACTAAGTTGCCTCAGAAGAAAGTCAGGTTTCAGTGGTCATTATGAGAAAAGCTTCGCAGAACTGAAAACTAAGTTGACTACAACTCCTATTTTGACTCTACTAGAGGGTTCAGACGGTTATGTTATTTATTGTGATACATCCAGAGTCGGCTTAGGTTGTGTGTTGATACAGCGAGGTAAAGTTATAACTTATGCTTCCAGACAACTTAAGGTGCATGAGAAGAACTATCCGACTCATGACCTCGAGCTTGTAGCAGTGGTGTTTGCGCTCAAGATTTGGAGACACTACTTGTATGGTGTTCATGTAGATGTGTTCACAGACCATAAGAGCCTTCAATATGTGTTCACCCAGAAAAAGTTGAATCTTCGCCAGAGAAGATGGCTTGAGTTCGACAAGGATTATGACATGAGTGTGCATTACCATCCTGGTAAGGCAATGTAGTAGCAGATGCCCTTAGCAGACTATTTATGGGTAGTGTAGCATATGTTGAGGAAGAAAGAAAAGAGCTAGCAAAGAATGTTCACATGCTTGCTCGTTTAGGAGTTCGTCTTATGAGTATATCAGATGGTGGTGTGACAGTTCAAAATGGATCAGACTCTTCATTGGTAGTAGAGGTTAAGGAAAAGTAAGACAGTGATCCGATATTTCTTGAGCTAAAGGGTGCAGTCCATCAACAGAGAGTTGAGGTATTCTCCCAAGGGGAGATGGTGTGCTTCGCTACTAGGGTCGATTATGTGTTCCTAATGTGGGCGAGTTGAGACAACAGATTCTTGCAGAAGCCCATAACTCCAGGTATTCTATTCATCTAGGCGCCACTAAGATGTACTTGATCTACGGGAAGTCTTTTGGTGGAATGACATGAAGAGGGATATAACAGATTTTGTGGCTAAATGCCCCAATTGTCAGCAAGTCAAGGTAGAACATCAGAAACCAAGAGGTATGACTCAAGAGATCGACATTCCTACTTGGAAGTGGGAAGTGATCAACATGGATTTCATTACAGGTTTACCTCGTACTCACAGACAACATGACTCCATTTGGGTGATAGTTGACAAAGTCACTAAGTCTTCTCGCTTTTTGGCGGTCAAGACTACAGATTTAGCAGAGGACTACGCCAAACTTTACATAATGAGGTAGTCAGGTTGCATGGGGTTCCTTTGTCTTTTTTATCAGATAGAGGTCCTCAATTTACCTCTCATTTCTGGAAGTCATTTCAGAAAGGTCTTGGTACTTAAGTTAATCTTAGCACCGCATTTCATCCACAAACAGTCAGGCAGAACGTACCATTTAGACTTTAGAGGACATGTTGAGAGCTTGTGTGATCGATTTCAAGGGTAGTTGGGATGATCACATTCCTCTTATTGAGTTCGCCTACAATAATAACTATTATTCCAGCATTCAGATGGCCCCTTATGAGGCATTGTATGGGCGTTGATGCAGATCTCCGGTTGGTTGGTTTGAAATAGGTAAATCAGCCTTGATTGGACCAGACTCAGTCCATTATGTTATGGAGAAAGTGCAACTCATTAGAGATAGACTTAATACAGCCTAGAGTCAACAAAAGTATTATGCAGATGTGAGGAGAAGAGAACTAGAGTTCCAAGTTGACGATTGGGTCTTCCTGAAAGTGTCACCTATGAAGAGGTGATGAGATTTGGCAAGAAAGGGAAGCTCAGTCCCAAATATGTAGGCCCTTACCAGATCTTGAAAATGATTGGTAAAGTGGCTTATGAGTTAGAGTTGCCAGCAGAATTAGCAGCAGTGCATCCAGTCTTTCACATTTCACTATTGAAAAAGTGTGTGGGTGAACCAACATCCGTAGTGCCATTAGAGAGTGTGGCCGTGAAAGATAGTCTTTCGTATGAGGATGTACCAGTTAAGATTCTTGATCGTCGGGTTAGAAGATTGAGAAACAAAGAAGTCACTTCAGTCAAGGTTTTGTGGAGGAGTTAGTCCGTAGAGGGAGCTACTTGAGAAGCAGAAGAAGCCATGAAGTCCAAGTATCCTCACCTCTTTCCTTCCGATTCCAATCCAACTTGAGGTATTAGTTCCTCTTCATTTTTTCAATTATTCTTGCGCAGATTCAGTCTTAATATCATGTTCCCTCAGTTTGTACTTGCACTTTCAGCGTATTTGCATGTTCTTGAAACTTAGTTCAATCAGAAATCAATTTCAGTATTTTAGTGGTAGGGATTGCAGCCCTCTCCCTCATTTTCAGCTAGTTAGTCTTCATTCGAGGACGAATGTTTCCAAGGGGGAGATAGTGTAACACCCTGTATCCGAAAACAGACCTCAAAAAAAATTTCCAAAAGTTGCAGGTGCGGCATGGAAAGCGAGGCTCCACACCCTTCTCCGTGGGCTTTAGGAATCGAAACCGGACCAAGCTCGCACACAAGCCTGCTACCAAGCAGGAGCAAAAAAAGGAATATGTTGAATTGGGCGACTCACGGTCGCCACCCACAAATCGTAGGGTGACCTACAGTCTGTGCTGGTGGTCTGTGGTTCACACCTGAAACCTCCCCCAAAACTCAGCCCAAAAATTTGGCCAAGGGTAGACCCACGCCAGGACCTATGGACCGTAGGTCAAACCACAGTCTGTGGTCCAAGGTCGTAGGTCCGACCCCCAAATTTCAGCCTCCAGTACTGATCGACGGATGACCAGCACGGACCGTCAGTCGATCAACAGTATGTCAGTCCTGTCCATTAGTCACTCCGACAGCAGTTAAGTCGGGGGTCTTTTGGTCTTTTCCTTATTCTTTTGACCCCTAAACTACGTCGTTTAGACCCTAAATTATGAGATTTTAGCTAGTTTAAGCCTAGAAACATAACTAGAACTTACCTAAGTCAAATCATTAATCAAACTTAGAAAAATTAAAGCGTAAGAGGAGAAAAGAGGTCAAGAACCCTAGGTCAAGAACGCAACAAGATTCCATTAGTTTAAGCCCGAAATAAAAAGATTTCTCCGTGGAATTCGTCACCAGGTATGTGGGATTTCACTAGTGGGTTCCTTTCGCCCATTAGGTCCCTATAGTTCAGTTAGATTCTTGATTCCCTATTATTAACTAGACCTAGGGTTTTTAGAACTTCAGCAAATTATCATGAATTAATTATTTAAATGTTCCAAATCAAATTATCATGTTATTACTTGGTTTCTAGCATAAATTTCAAAACCCTAGCTATGTATTTCATTAGTTCTTGAATTACACATGCTAGGTCAAATATTTCAGTTATTTCAAATATACATGCCTCAGTTTGTGAATGTGTCATTATCAGTATATTAATGTGCATTCCCAATTTGCATGTCAGTTTTGACCTATCCAGTATATTACATAATTCAGTCATAATGTGTTAATCATTTAATCTATTGGGAGTAGCATAATACCGAGTTGGACTAAGGTTAGTCACCCATGTAGTCCCAGAACTACGAGTCACGTTGGTTGTAAGTCCCCTTTGTGGGCATCATTTGAGTGATCACGCCAGCATGCCTCTATACCTTTAGCCGGGTGTATTGGGTCCTCTCAATGGGGCGTATACATTGGACTCCACATTTAGCTCATGTGGTTTTATTATCAGTTATTAGTAGCTCCCACAGTTCAGTTTTTTAGTATAGTCAGTATTCAGTCTCAGCATGTTATAAATTTGGTCATTGCATTCAGTTAGCTCAGTATCCAGTATCTATATCATTTTCAAATTATACTCTTGCTTTATTTCTTGTTCAGTTATATGTTTATTTCAGCTTTACTCTATCTTGCATGCTCAATACCTTTCAAGTACTGACGTATACTCTGCGCTACATCTTCTCGTGATGTAGGTCCAGGTTCCCAGCATCCAGATCACGTATAGATCGGTTCCCGATCTCCAGTTTAGCAGCATCAATGGTGAGTCCTCATTCTTCGAAGACAATCGTCATGTTATATTTCCATTATTTCAGTCTTTTAGTGTCAGTTTTGCTAGACTTAGCTGGGGCATGTCCCAACACTTCTAGTCAGTTAGAGGCTATTTTCAGACAGAGTTAGATTCAGTTTAGTATTTGAGTTTGATATTTCTTTTGTATACGGCGATCATTATAAATTCACGAATTAGAAATGCTGTAATATACTCTTTCCCATAAATTCTCATACCAGACCAACCCACTAAAATGCAAATAGGGATCAGAAATATATTAAAACTCTCAAATTTGATATATTCAGTTTAGTTTATGGGTATTTCCCCATCATTTCATATTTACTTATGATTAGCTTCCGCATTAGTTATTATTATTCTTAGTATGCTCATGTTATGCCAGCAGGGTTAGTTTGGGGTCACTTGTGATCCTAGGTCCCGTGTCTGCGTCTCGAGGGTAGCTCGAGGCGTGACACCCTTATTCTTGTTCAAAATTGATTTATTACCCCCTTATAATCCTACGTGGCCCATTGAGTGTATTTCACTCGCCACTAGCGAGTGACCTAAGAAAAAAAAATTATTTTGTTTATTTCAACATTTATTTAACTAAAAATATTATTTTCTTTTTATTCTATTTATTTTATTGTGTTTTTCAATTTTTCTTGTCCTTTTATCTTCTTTTACCCAGAAGATTGAGGTTTGAAACTTTTGTTTCTTTGAGGGAGATCGGAATTAATGAGAAGATTATTGAAACGAGAAAGATATGAAAGCAGAGTGAGGTGGTTGAGGAAGATCGGAAATAGCCGGTGAGTGAAGCGTCGGAGAGATTAACGACAATGGCGACATCAGAGTGAGAATCGCGAAAACCGTCGGAGGTCATGTTCAGACTATGTAGAAAAATACCCATGTGAATTAGAGCATTTCAGTCTTTGCAGATATAATATATCTTGATTTTGAGCAAAAATTAAAGGCACTTTGGTCCTACAGTGTTGCTTAGCCATTGATTTGATAATTTTTTTGATTTTCCAATTTTAATTTTGATTATGCGATTGAAAATGGTTGGGATGGTATTATAGCTATGGTGGCAGTAGGATAGCCGGCGGCGAAGAGGAGAAAAAAGTCTGGGTTGCAGTAGTACTCCAACGTACTGAACCATTGAAGAAGAAGAAAAGAGAATTTTTTTTGTTTAAAAAATAGATTAGAAATAACATATGTGAAAATAAAAATAAAAAATAAAAAGTAATGACACGTGGTAAGTGATAACTAGTGCGTGTATACACTCTCTTTCTTATAGATGAGATTGATCAAAAAATGAAATACTTTTACCACTTTTAAATTATTCAAGGGGATATTAGGACCTTTGCAAAGTTTCGATATCTTTTTAAAAAAAAGTGTTATAGTTGAATGGGGTAATGATGTATTTTCTCTTTTTTTTTTCTTAAAGAATGAGTATATATACTATACAATGGTCTCTTTCAACTTTCTTATCATTCTAAGGCTGATGTCAACATATTGTATTCCAACCAAGGATAGATGTAAAAGGTAGATTCCATTATGTGGATGAATGTTGTTGGTAATGAAAAAGGGGAATCCCCATTATGTAAATTTTGGTTTTTTATTTATTTAATGTTCGATGTATATATTAAGATTAAATTCAAATTCATATTGAAAAGTCGTATCTAGTATCCATAATTGAGACTAGAGTTAAATTCAGATTGAGAAGTCTCACATTAAGGATAAATCACTCTCTATCGAAGGCAATTTCCTTCTCAGCTATACTCAAATTTGATATATCTGACTAAAATTGAAAAAAAAAAAATTATTTACCATTTCACTACGTCCTTTGTTGGTGGAACTTTGGTCCATTAAGCCCCATTTATTGATTATTTTCTTATTTGATTGATCAATTATTTCTACTTCAAACTTGGAATACTTTTAAAAAGTGTTCACTTATAAAATCTTAAATCTTATTTTCATGTCTAAACACTATTTTCTTGGACTTCAACTTCAAATACTACTTTTTCTAATAATAATAAATCAAATTTCAATCAAATCATGTTCAAACGTCTTTCAAATATATTTGTTACCTTAATACCAAAGTAGACCAAGCCAACACAAAAGTGGAAAAAGCAAACTACACATTTATTTTTTTCATTCTTTTAAAAGGTGATGACTTATATCCCACAACAAAGTAGAGTGTTGATATCACTTTTTAACATAATAATTCCAATGTTATCATACTCGCATTAGTACCCAAAGAAGTACACACGCAAATCTTTTTTCTTTTTGGACAACCAAAAAATAAAATAATTTTTTTTCCTCCAAACCCTTTTTTTTCATGTCAAATTGTTTTCTCTTTATTCTTCACTAGGTTTTTACTCCATACATACCTCCTAAAAACATATTTTTGTTATTTGGACACTCTTGAAAAAGTACTGGTGCACAATAGTAAGGGGTGAACAAAATCGAACTTTTTCACCATTAATAACATTTAAATTATGAGTCGAGTCGAGTACTTTATTCATTTTCTTTAATTCATTTTCGATCGACTCATATTCGACTCGATCTGCTCGTTTGCCACTCCTATTGTAACTTACACATAAATAGAACTTTTTGGGTGTTTGGTATGAAGAAAAATATTTTCACGATTTCTTTTTGATAAATAAGTAAAAAAATAATGTACCAAAATATATAATTAAGATAAATATTATGAAAATGAGATAGGAGTTAGCGGTGGAGGGAGGTTTAGATGGGGGATGGAAGGGGGAGGGGGTTGAATGATAGTGGCCTAGTGAGGAAGGAGACTACGAGTACTTATGAAATTTATTTTTCCTAGTCCCATTAAAAAATATTTTTTGATTTTTCGAAATATTTCGACCAACCAATGAGAAAGTGTTTTGCTCCCTACCGATTCACCCTTTATGCGAAATAAGTGGAAATATATAGCACCTATTCAACATTATAGGTAACCTTTTCAAAATTTGACATAGTATTACAAAAAAAAAAAAAAAAACTATGATATGCCTCAAAATGCTACTTCTATGATATTAATTCTTGGTAGGAATTATGCTACTTATGGTGAAAGTTAAGTTATTGTATATTCTTCAAAACATTCAATTTAACTTTTGTGTACATAGTAACATTGGATCATGAAATTTGTTGAAAAGTAAAAGGTTAAAGATTCAATTATAATTCTTTTTTTATTGAAGACTTTTGGAAAAGTTCAATGCTTTGTCCTGGATGTTTATTGAGCTAAGCAATGTTTGTTTCTTTCCTCTCTTTTTTTTAATTAAAAAAAATTATGATTATTCAATAAACATTAGAAAGCAACACTTGGAAGACAAAGTTTTAGGTACGGAAATAGGTTTTATTTTTAAAATTTTAATACTATAAAGATAAGGTCCTCATCAACTAATCAATACATGGAAGTTATTTCTAACTCAAATCCCCACACCAAAAAAGAATAAAATTATTAATGTACTCTCTACATAATTGTCTTATTTCTATTTTCATTCAAGTTATCAAACTGATTTCTTTCTTGAATTAGAACTTTGAATGCACTCTCTTATAAACATGGAACTAATTTTGTCAGCCTAGAAACCTGTATGTCGTACTTGACTTACTTTTATCAACCCACCCCTTATTAGGAGCGTCACATACACCTCCACAAGGACTCAATTTCTGCATAATCCAACTATAATAACGAGGAATTATTGGCTTAGATATTATATTTATCGCGATCCAAACTCATATTACATATTATATGTTTTGAGCCTAGACCCCACGCTATACAATTTCAAGTAAAAATGCAAAATTTAGTCTTCACTAGAAAAGAAAGTATTAAGCCTTTGATTAGGTAAACTGTCCAAGACAAGAAGAAAAGAAATATCAGTGTCAAATGGATTTAAATATTAAGTAAAATGACATAATTCTATGTAGATCCAAGTCCTTATTAGGCTTAAATGACATGGACTATTGTAGACCAAGACTAGAAAGGCACACGTATATTTTAAATTATTAATAATATGATTTTGACATTCATTTTCTTTTCTAGTGCTTCCTACTTAATTTATCCTTTTTTTTAATTATTCGATATTTAAAATTTACTTGTTTCATTAATTTATATACGTATTGAGTATGTAACTACACATGCTAAAAGAAACTACACGCTTTCTATTGAATATTTCTCTTTGCTTGAAGCTTAAATTTAATGTCTTTGATTATCAACCATCGAAGGTCGATTCTAGAAGGGGAGTAAAGGTGTTTACCCGAATTAGGCTATGAATGGTGAAAATAATAATTGAAAGTCGTGTACCATAGCACGACTAGGAAGAAATTGTTCTTTGAAAAATTCGACAGAGTTGTGGATTCGTTCACGACTCAAGTAAATGATCGCTTCAGGGAACCATGAGCTGTCAACATAAATTGTTTGTCGATGAAAGTCCTAGTGCTTTGTCCGTGTTGGTCAATCATCAAATTCGCTATCTCTTTTGAGATATTAGCTTCAAATTGTGGTCCTTTTGACTCCAAGCCTGTACTATTATATATAGCTAGAACTAGAATATTGATATATAGAGGTAAAATATAATATTGAAAATCAATTTCAAAGAAAATAATTTTTTTTTGTCATAAAAGAAAATAAAACTGTTAAATAAACCAAAGTCTTTTTTTCCCACTCTATTTTAGGAGAAAAGTGAAATAAAGATTCCATTAATTATGATTTTTCATTGGACATTTGTAACGCAAAAAGGATGAATGACGTTGCACTAACTTAAATGGCCCCACGCGCTTCCCCTTTACCTTCAATAAAATTATTGTTTGTAATTTTATTAGTAATTTTTTTAAAATTATTTAAATTATAATATATTTTTATTGAATATTTGAATATATAATAATTATTTTTATTAGATATGCTTTACTTAAAAATTTTTAAGTCTTTTAGCGTGCCTATTACCTAGGTAAATATAAATAAGTTAACCACTTAAAATATGTTAATTCTTTTAAGGAAAAAGAGTTAAAAATACCCTTAACATATCTCATATGGTTCAAATATGCCCTCCTTCTATGTTTTGGTTTAAAAATATCCTCAATGTTTTTTTAAGATTTAAAATTGCCCTTTTTTAGCAGCCCACTGACATGACAAATGATGAGTCATTTAATTAGATAAATGGCTTCATCTTGTTGATCTACCTAATTTTTTTAAGTCCTGCATAACGACCCCCGCCTCATTTATGCTACGAAAATTCAAACCCACCAAGAAACCCGTTTACATATTAACCCACCCAGAACGTCTTCTTCCTCCAATGCTTATATTGTGTTTGGAGAAAGGCAAATCTCAAAAATCATACTCCCTTCTTCTGCCCCAGGTGACATCAATTTTTCCCTCCAACATGTTTGACACTTCACCTCTCTGTGCAATTGCTTTCCCCAACCAAAATCATACTTAGTAAAATTTAATCGCGGAGAGTTGTGCAACACAAAGTAATTACTTGGCAAATCACACATAATTATATTCTACTAGAAATAACTAATTATTGAAACTTCTGCGGACTACCTTGGATTCTAAACCGAAGAAATGTTGAGCATTATCATTCACTGCTCTGTTTTCATTTTTGTATTGAGTTTCTAACGAGGAATTTGAATTCTAAACGACTAAAGTTTCAAGATAGCTTCTTCAATATATGATAAATAGATTGAATTCAAAAACTTGCTTACAATAGAACTAGAAAACCTGTCGAATATTCGTCTGTTATTTATCGAATCCAAGTCGTAATCAAGTTTGTAGTTCAGCCATTGATTGTCCAGTCATATGTAAAAAATCAACTTGACAAATCTTGTTGTAGAGAAGAAATGAACATTGTAGTTCTTCCATCTTTTTCTTTCTGAAATTAACTAGAGATCAAATGGAGAAAAAAGAAGAGTTGAAGGAGGTAGGAAGAAAGAAGAGAACTAGAACTAATGGGAACAAAAGACCCAAATACGATTGGCCTATCGGGTCAGGTTTTTTAAATGGGTTTCTAGACTAAGTGGGTAATTTATTTTGAAATGGGTAAAGAAAATCCATGTCACATTTGCCATGTCAGCGGGCTGTTAAAAAAAGGCAATTTTAAACTTAAAAAAATGTTGAGAGCATTTTTAAACCAAAAGGTGGAAGGAGGACATATTTGAACCATTTGAGATACGTTAAGGACATTTTTAACCCTTTTTCTTTTTAAAAAAAAAATATATGCATTAATCTTAATAAATTACATTTTGATTGATAATGATGTACATAATTTAATAAGGAGACATATCTTATAAATATGTGATTCACTTATCTTGCAATGGATGTTTGTCAACACGAGCAACTTTTTTTTCCTTCAAAAAATAAATCAAAAATAGTTATCAGGAACATTTTATCATGTGTTTAGATGCTCAATTAATTAATTTATTTTACTAAATAATTAATGAAAATGGTAAATATTATGAACAAATAAAATTGTGTGTGTATGGGTTAGGGTGGGGTGGGGTTATGGAACTAGCTCTCACATAATTTAGATATATAATTGATAATTTTATCACAATTATATATATTTCATATCTGATTTTAAAAATTTATTAATAAATATAAAGAATCGGGGTCGTTGATACATTTCATTATTTTTATGAAAAGTTTTGTTTGAAAATACTCTATTAAAATATCCCAAGTAAATAGCTTTTAAGTAGCTTTTGGAATATATGCTTTTTAGTGATATTTGCTATTACAATAAATTTGGAATATTTAATTTTTGAGCATTTTATATTTGACAACTCAGCATAAAGCTTTTGCACAAGCCATGAGTTATAATTTTTGATAATTTGAACATAATCATAAGGTAACAACCTAATATAATAATTAGCTACATAATTTCATCATTGTTTATTTAGCAACATTTTGCATGTACATGCCATATACTTGTATTTAGGTAAAAATAATAATAAAAAAATTAGAAACTAATTATTAAAACTTGATTGTGTTTTTTTAAAGAAAAAATATAGTTGGGGGATTTAAAAATGAAAGTCGAATCCTCATTAATAAAGTAAAAAACTCAAATAATTAATCAATTAAAATTTTACTTAAAATTTAATTATAACCTTCATATCTAGAAAGTATATCTCACCCATCCAAAACTTGTAGGCAACAAGCTTCAAAAATTTATTATTTCAAAAAGTACCTTTTTTTAGAAGTATTTTTTCAAAACAAACAAACAACCTTTTTGAAGAATCATAATTCATCTTTAGCTAATTAATTTTAAAAATAATTTATTAATATTAAAGCAACAATTCATGCTTGATAAAATTTTAATTATTTTAAAATAGAAAATCACTTTTTTAGCTTATTAAAACAATTTTTGTAACTGAATAAAATATTTAACTTTTTTAAAAAAAAAAAAAAAACTCAGTTCTTTATTCCAAGCATTTTGATATTTTAGTAAAAATAAATCCTTCACTCAAATAAAAAAGAAAAAAGTAATAAAAAAAATCCTTCACTTCCGTGCTGAACACAGTCTATAAAGCGCGTGAAGAAAACACAGTCACAGTAAGTCCCCGTTTGGCAAGTGAGAATATTTTTACACATTTTCCAAAGTTTTTATAAGAAAATTCAAAATCCAATACATGGAATTCAAAACTTTAGACTATAATTAGACTTTTGTCTGAAAATAATTTTCACAGCCAAAAACTCGCCGGAAACCACCACTCAAGAAAACAACACTAGTAGTATCATATATACAAAAAATTTTACTTTATAGAGAATTTTTTTTTTCAAGAATCTTGAAAGTTTAGAGTTTTATGATTGTGGGGTTTTTTGTGAAAAAGTGATAGGCTGTGTAAAAAAGGGTGTATTGGGTGATGGCTGAAGAAGCTAAAGGAGTGGGCTTTTGAGTTTTGGAAGAGCAAAAGGGACGGACGACGTCGTTTTTAAGTTGTGCAGTGATGAAGATTCTTCTCAGATTCCTTTTTATGTTACTGGTGATCTTTAATCCTAATGGTATAGTTTAATTTTCATTTTTGTTCAATTCTTTTGTTTTGTTTGATGGGGTTGTTGTAGTTTTTCATATACTTGGAATTGTGAATGATGGGGTTGTTTCTTTCTTTCTTTTTTAAATCTTGGAACTTTGTTGTAGTTTTTTCTTTCATGAAGTTTGTTTTTTTTGAGCTGCTGATTGGGAATCAGGTAAATGGTTAGCAGATTTGATCAATATGCAGACTTGTTCATGTATGATTTCAAAATTTAATAAGTAATAACTAAAAATTCCTCTCTAGGAGGTAGCGGTAAGGTTTGTGTACACTCTATCCTCTTCAGACCCCAGAGATTACACTAGGTGTGTTGCTGCTGCTGTTGTTGTAATAGCTAAAAATTAACATTAGCAGTAGACAATAAAACCTGGATCTTCTTATTGTGTATGTGGACTTGGCTATTTTCTGTTTGATCTTGCTGCAGTGGAATTTGGTTGTTACCTTTTTCTTTGCTTTTGAGAATGGATTGGTATAGCAGCCTTATTTTTATACTTCTGTAGTGTAAGGTTATTAAGCTGTATAATTGATGAATAGGCAAATTGTTGTTTGATGTATTTGTTGTGATTCCATTAGAAACTTCAGTTTCAGTTTCAAAAAAAGATTCCATTAGAAACTGACTGAAGAAGTTTCCTGCAAGTCTATGTTAAATTTAATTGGTAGACTGCTTATCATGTAAAGTCGATTCTTGTGGCTTGATAGGCCGGTTAAAATGTATAATTAGACTCGAGTTAACAGAAGTAGTTCAGCTTTTTTTATATATCTGCATTCTTTCTCAGACGATTTGGATCGTTAACATTTTGTATGGAACTGGTTTTCTTATTCTTTTTCTTTGTACTAAATGCACTTTTTTCACCTTCTTGTTTCAGCTCAACAGACTGCAAGAGCGTTCACAGGAACGTATGGGATTAATTACGGAAGAATTGCAGATAACATCCCTTCACCTGATAAAGTGGTTAAACTTCTTCGGGCAGCAAAGATTAAGAATGTTAGAATTTATGATGCAGAGCCTAGTGTCCTTAATGCGTTTAAAGGAACAGGGCTTGAGCTAGTGGTTGGACTTCCGAATGGGTTTGTAAAAGAAATGAGTGCTAATGCAGATCATGCTCTGAATTGGGTAAAAGATAATGTGAAGGCATTCCTTCCTGATACCCGCATTGTTGGCATCGCTGTTGGAAATGAAGTTTTGGGGGGTAGTGACAATGAACTGGAGGTAGCCCTTCTGAATGCTGTAAAGAATGTATATAATGCAACAAAAAAGCTTGGGATAAGTGATGTTGTTCAGATATCGACCGCACACTCGCAGGCTGTTTTTGTTGATTCATTCCCTCCTTCTTATTGTGTATTTAAAGATGGTGTTGCTCAGTTGATGAAGCCACTTTTAGAGTTCTTCTCGAAAATTGGATCTCCATTCTGTTTAAATGCTTATCCGTTTTTGGCTTACACGTACAACCCAGATAAAATAGACATAAATTATGCTCTTTTTCAGCCAAATGAAGGCATTGTTGACAATAAAACTCATCTACATTATGATAACTTGCTCGATGCTCAGATTGATGCAGCGTATGCAGCTCTAGAGGATGCTGGTTTCAGGAAAATGGAAGTCATAGTTACTGAAACAGGCTGGGCCTCTGATGGGGATGAGAATGAACCTGCTGCCACCCCAAGTAATGCTAGAACATATAATTATAATCTGCGTAAAAGGCTTGCCAAGAGGAAAGGAACTCCATTGAGGCCGAAAAAAATGTTGAAGGCATATATTTTTGCACTCTTCAATGAGTATCAAAAGCCAGGTCAATCATCAGAGAAGAACTTCGGACTCTTCAAAGCTGATGGTAGTATATCTTATGATGTTGGATTCTCCGGGCTGCAAGATATTTCAGCTGCGTCTTCGCTTTTGTCTTTAAAGGTATGAGGCTCTTTTGTCCTCATGAAAAAGTTTCTTCCGTTTGCTCGACTTTTCATTCTTAGAATCAATGCTCTGTGCGTTAGTCATCCTTCATGTTCTGGATAATGATCGAATTGTTGTGAGCATAGTGTTTTCATATAGTTCTGGATCATCTGTGTAGCACCCGTAGTTTAGAAAAATGTGATCTTAACTTACTTAGAATATAAAATGGAAAGAGGACACGTTAGTTGGTCCCTTATACTGGAAATTTAATCTCATGTTCAAGCATAGAAAACATGCACGGGTTCAATGTGTAGCATGTCGTAAATAAGCTGGAAACCTCCACATGAATGTATTGAGTTGAATTGCATGCTTGCTAATATCGAAAGTGTAGATGGAGTTCTTTTTATACTTTATCCTGCTCCTTTGCAAAACGATAAAGGAACTAAGGAAGACTAAGAAAATCAATGTTTTTGGAGCTTCATGGGTTTTATCTTAATGCCCTGATTATGCCTCTGTGGGAAAGTAATTCAATCAATAATATGATCACCCGGTTCATTAAAAATAGAGTAATCTTTATTAATGCATATTTTAAGGGTTCAGACTTGTGAAAAAGTGTTACATTTAATTTTAAAATGTATATGAGCAGATACATTTTCAAGGTGTTTTGACATGCTTATAGAATGAGTCCTTGTATTTCAATGTGTTTCAACATGCTTATAGCATTGGATATGTTTTTCCTACTGCTGGAAGCCCATTATTTCTTACAGTAAAGAACAAGTAGCCTTTTCTAAATCTATTGACAGGATGAGGACTGGAAAGAGGTTGAGAGTATGTGCCAGAGTTGACGAGGGGTGTGAAAAGGGTTAAGATCCATTGGCTAAAACTAGACTTCTTTTTCTGTTACTAAGTACTTGAAAAGCTTCCTGTTCTGCTACTTAGAACTTTTGTAGAAAGAGGAAATGAGCAGAGGAAAAAAAAAAGAAAAGGAAAGAAGAGAAGAAGGCAAGTAAGTTTGTAAAGTTCATCACTTTGAAGCTTATGGTATAAATTGTCTTTTCAGATCTGGTTTTGATAAGTGATGTATTATGATCATTTTCAGCATGGATATCATGCTGTTCTTGGTGTCTCCAAGACTGTTGGTGCCTGAGTTGGAACTTTGGAAATACTGGTAAACACTTATTGAGTGGATCAACAGCTTGAAAGAAAAAAGAACTTCAATATATTTTAAAAGAATACTCTAGTCTAAGGAAATTAGGCATGGTGATTTGAATGGAACTTCCGGAAAGATTTACTAGGTTTTGTTTTCTCATTTGGGAGCATTATAGAGGCGCTGATAAGCTGACATGAAGAACTTAGTCTGTGGTGAACTTGTTGAAAAATAGTCATTAATGTACTTTGTGAAACGATAGGTTAATAGATTTGCCGTGGAAGCAGAAGTATGATGGATCTGCTGCTTTCTTTTGTTAGGACATGTCCTTCGTAAGTGTTTTGTCAATCCAACAAACAAGTCAAATAAGTTCGTGTCAACTTCTCACGTGTCCTCTTCCTGCTCTACCGTTTTTGAATCCAGTTGATGAATGGGCACTCTATCACATTTGATGTATTTGAGAAGCTTTTGCAGTAGCTATCTTACCAATGATAACTCAACTTTACTCCTTTTTCATTTTGGATTTCTCCAGTCCTTAATCATTTTGGAGGAAGCTAGTTTTTCTTCCTCCCCCTTCATTTCTCCCTCCTGCTCCTTTGTTTGGGGCTTTCACTTTGATGGGGTCAGTTGATTTGTGTACTTCAAGTAGCTTTACCCGTGCACTTCTAGAATTTGTTGCAGCACTAAAAATAAACTTTTTGGAACATGTATATATTGAGTTTCTAGCAAACCCTTCGATTTGCTACTGTAGCTCATTGACAAACAAGTTGTTACTACGAAGATTCATGTTTTTTTATGAAAGATAGTCTTTGTTTGTCAACTTGTTCCTGCTCCTTCTATTCATGGGGTTGTTACTTCATAGTAGATTAGATTTGTCTCGGTGTTTGAGTTGATTGAGACCAATCTATAATGTAGGGAACTTTTCATTCTAAACTGTAATGTTCATTCCATCTATGTTGGTAACTGCCATTTTTGTTTTCATTTGATGAATCTTAGTATGCTATGCAAATGTGGATCAATTCCTGTCCCCTCATTTGTTCCTTTTGTATTTCTTCTCTTCAATCTCTTCTTGGTTTTGTTTTTTTCCTTTTGTTCTGTCTCTCTTTATGTTCTTTTCCTACCCAATACGTGCAACTACATGACCTTTTTGGCTATTATATTTATTGCTCTTAGTAGAAGATATCTCATTCTATCTTATTCTTAGATTTTATTATTACCCATTGTTTCCTTTGCTTCCGTCTTCGTATTATCTACTGTTGCTACTTGTTCTCTTCTTAATTGTTTTCAACACACTTCTTTGCTATTATATTTACTTTATATACATGCTTGATTTTTGATATGCTTACTCGAGCCAAGGGTCCTATCAGAAACAACTGCTCTACCTTAACAAGGTAGGGGTAATGCTGCATACATGCCACCCTCCTCAGGCATGCCTCACTTGTGGGATTATACTGCATATTATGTTGTTGTAGTAGAAGATATCTCATTCTTGTTAAGATACCCTTTCATATTTTTTGATGCTTGACAACGGATTCCTGAGCATATTCTTAACTATCTTAGTTAACAAAGAATATGAAACAACCATAGCAGATTTCTGCATTTTAATGTCCTCTTCTGCAGTTTTTATGTCACATATCATTGTGGACTTGCACATTTTACATGCATACAAATGTTTCAGGGAATTCAAGCTCAAGGGTATTATTTGTCAGCGACAGCAATCACAACTTCAATATCGATTCTGCTGTCGAGGTTATGACAACATTTTTTGATCTCATCTTATACGAAATACCAGATTAGCGTCTCGAATTTCCTAGTTACAGAAACTGCTACATCGACAACATTAGGAAATGCAGTCTCTTAGATCTTCATCGCTAGTCGACCATGGAGATTGCTGATTGTTTTTGAATTTTTCAGCAATGCACAATCAGTATATATGAAATAAGTTCTTTCTTGGTTTATCTTGTCTCAGTCTTGCTGTTTCTTAGTATTGTTATTTAGATTTATGTTATATGCATTGACGGTATATATTACTTTTACACCATCAGACATGATATGAAAAGTTACATGTTTTAGGTCAACTTAACTTGATGGGGTAAAGAATCTATACATTGTTAGTGTGTTGATTCAGGCTAGGGCGGTTGGACGGGGAGTTGGATCAGGCCAACGGTCCTGCTCTGCTTTATACTAAGAGAATGTGATTGAGTTTGACTCTGTTGTCCTATTCATGGATCAATGAGAATGTGCAAAAGTTCTCTTTGCCTCTGTTATTTTATGAGTCCCTTGCTTTTTGCGTATGATATCGTCACTTCCTTTGGTAGCATTTACTAATTTGAAACTTCATTTGAAACCATATTTCGATTCAAATGTTTTCAGAACAAATGTTTTTTACTTGTGTGGATCCTATTTCAATAGGAACTTAGACTTAAACTATTGTTATCCTTATATGCAAAATTAAATAAGTAAATATCAATGTAGGAAGGTTCTTTAATTTATTTTCTTCTTAATCAGACAAAATTATTGACTAATTTGTGCATGATCATTAAAAACTCTCAATTGATAAGTCAATTACTTGTTCAAACTATCAATTGAGAACCAATAAATTAAAAAAAAATTGTTATCTAGAACTATTCTATAGTCAACAATTTTGAAGTATCTAGAAACTTGAAAAGTAAACTAGAAATATGACTAAACATTTCATTGGAAAGGGATTTGTTTGGAATAAAAATGGTTGGCTTTAAATGATTTGAGTGACCTTAGATTAAGGTAGGGACCCTAATTATTGAAATGTTCAGAGTATGAGATACACTATAATTTGGTGGATACTTCTAGTCTTAGGTCATGAAGAAAAAATAACTGAAGTTAAAAGTAAAATATTTATATTTTTCTCTTGATATATATGCCAATAGTGATAAATAAAAGTGAAAATATAGTATAATAGACAAATGAAGTGAAAAGAGAAAATATATAATGATCTATATGTAAATTACATACAAGAAGTTACTAGAAGTCTCGAATTCGAGCTCTGGGTATGGAGAAAATCATGTTGGAGTGCCACTTCCGGATGGGCCCTGCAATACGCGATCCAGATTTAGTCAGAACTCCAATGTGGGTTTCGAACACCGGATGGGAAACGAAAAAAATAAAATAAATTGCATACAAGAAGTTTATTATGTTACTCTATTTCACTACTAGAAAGCAGAAACAAAGACGGGTCCTAGAAATCAATAAAAAAATTATGTTATAAAATGTGATTTTTCCACCTATTTTTCACCAAACAATCTCACTAGGATAACACATGGTGAAAATTAAATAGATTCTGACCGAAACACTGAGAAACTTCATAATTTTTCCGTTTTAAAATATTATTATTTTTTCTTTTCTCGATGATTTAATCAAAATATTTGTGAAAATAATATTTTTCAAATGAGAAGTTCCATTAAGAAAATAATGATCATTTAGCAGTATTTATTGTTCTTTTATTTTATTTAAAATGTCTTTGATTCTTTTATTTTATTCTTCTGAATTTTCCCCCACCTTTCGAATGTTGTAAAAGGGCATTTTTCCACTTTAAAGGGGCATTTATTGGCCAATAAAAATCATCAAATTTGCTGTTAATACTATTTGAAAATGAACAACTTTATTCTCTATAATACATCATGTTTAATGAAAATTGTATCATTTCTTGATCGTTAAAAAGCTTTAATCTGAGGATAGTTTTGAAGCATAGTCAAAAGCAGATTGAGGGATAAATATGAACCTTTCTCGAAATATATTTTTACTAGATAGAGTCCATTAAATTTCTAAATCGATAGTATAACGAAATATAAAATGAAACAATTTCAAATAGTATGGAGACACCTTCTAACATGGTAATTGATGTGATGAATTGGAATACTTCATGTTGCTCTTTTAGTGGTCCAAAAAGTTGTTCTCCAAAGATATGATAAGATATTAAGATGCCCCTTTTGATCAAGTCTCTTTGATTATTCTTATTTCCAATCATGCAATTCCTTCTTCTTTTTTTTGGCAAGTGAGTTTGGTCATCAGTAGGTGTGAAAGTTGCAACTAAAATAGGTCAAAAGTTTTTGGTGAAATACACAAAGGTGCGCCACCAAGCCATGTTTGATTGGTAAAGTAGTTGAATTGGCTTTAACTAAATTGTCACAATTTATATTGTGATATTTAAAACATGTATCATATGAAAATGATTTGATTTTTGTGTGAAGTATGGTATGACTTGCCTAAGTTAATTTCAGATATTTTATTTTATTGAAATTGTAAATTTGATAAGATTAAACTTTGAACATTTTTTTTATTGATGTTATAATCTTGGCAAGAGTTCAGTAATATTGGTTTACATATAATTTGAACATCTCTATTGATATTCAATTCAATAATATTGGTTTACAATTTTCATGAATTTAAAGGATTTTTATTTCTTGAATTATTTAAACCATCAAGTAACTGTTTTCTCTACTAACTTGACTCTGTCCATCGCTTAAAGTAGGGTGTGTCCGCTTCTAATTTTTTCATATTCAATTGACTTAAATAATTTGAAAAATATTTTTCACATGAACTTATTTTCCATCAATTTATGGAAAATTAACTTACCTACTAAAATCTCTTTCTACCTCACCATCCTCACCTAATCTTGCCAAACGCTCCGACCCCTAGCCCCTCAACCTACCACCTCATAACGCACCTCAGCCCCACCCCATATCAACTCAAGACTCGACTTGGCTCACTTGAGCTGAGGTCCGCCCCAACTTGGGACCAACCTAGACACGACTCTAGCTCGACCCTAAACCATTATCTGATACTTGACTTGATTGAGACTTATTGACCCAAGACTCGACCAAGTTACATGTTAGTGTCAAGGTCGGGTCTCAAGGTCGTGTCTTGGATCGGGGTTGGGTCTTGGAATTGGAGTCGAGGTCAGATCTCAAAGTTGTTGGGGGTGGGGGCTAATCAGGGTTTATGTTGGGTTCTTAGGTCGAGTCGGGGTTGGGTCTTGAATCTCGAGGTTGAGTTCGGGTTAAGTCTTGAGTTTGATCTTAGGGTCAAATCTCAAGGTTAGGGTCAAGTCTCAGTATCAGGGTTGGGGGTTAAAGTTGGGTCTCGAGGTTAAGGTATCTAGTCTCGAGGTGTGAATTAGGGTCAAGTGTCAGGGTTGGGTCTCAGGGTCAAGGTCAGGTCAAGTCTCGATTGGGGGTCGAGTTGGGGTTAGGTGTCAGCGTTGGGATCTCTAGCTTAATCTCAATCTCGGGTTCGTGTCAACATTGGGGTAGGATCTTAGGTCGGTGTCATGTCGAGGTCAGGTCCTGTGTTAAGTCGGGAGACGGATCTTGGTTCGAAATCATAATATTTACGTAGATAACACATCCATAACATAAAATAAGATGAAATGAAGTATTTTTTTTCTTTAAAAAAGAAAGGGATAAGGCACAAGTATCCCCTAGACTATGACCGAAATTTCAAAGACACACCTTAACTAAACTAAGGTCCTATTACCCCCTGAACTTATTTCTTTGTAATTTTGTACACCTTTTGTCTTATGTGGCACATTCTGTGATTCCGTGTAGTTGCGGCGCGTGAGAAATATTTGGATGCCACGTAAGCTAAAAAAATTATTTAAAAAATGGGTTTAGGAGAGATAATAGGACCTTAGTTTAGTTAAAATGTGTCTCTGAAATTTCGATTATAATCTAGGTGTACTTTCTCCTTTTCCCATAAAGAAAAGAAGAACAAAGACGACTTGGACTTTATACATTTCAAAGATGGGGGTTATACGTCAACCAAGTTAAAGTAGCATCATGCCAAGTGTCTTGAAGTTGACGTTTGAGCTTGACCATTCCATTTTGATTAATGAACTCATATTTCTTGTGTCAAAGTTCTATACAAAATCGTCTTTCTATCTCATAAAGATAGAAGTAGAATTTAAATATGTTCTATCATTTTCAGATTTTACTTATGAAAATTATATCGAATATATATGCTATTGTTGTTATTGTATTGATCACATAATTAGTTCTTGATAATTATGATATTTCGACTAATTTCATAGAATACATAAGTAAATTACTTACTATTTTTGTCTGTATTAGGATGTGAACTTACAATCTCATAATTTTCAATGCAGTTCATTAACCATTAAACCACACTATTAGAGTCGTTTAGAGGTTCTAAATTTTAGGACAAAAGAGAAAAATATTGCAAAGCACTCTTGCCCATTAACAAGGTGGGGTCAGAATTAGGACACAACTCTAGTGTGAAAAACATTTTCACAGCTCCTTCCTTACCATTGAGCCGCCAATCAATTTGTTAAGGGATTCCAAGTTAATATACATATATATTTATTTAATTTTTTAAATATAAATACGAAATCTACGAAAAAGCTATTAGATTCGTCTAAATCCTCGAATCTCCACTTAGCTTAGCCCGTGATGATAGCTAATTCTATCATTTAAATACAAATAGTGAAGTAAAATAATCTTGAAACTATTTAATACGCATAAGTAAATAGAGTATAAAATAAAAATAATCCCACATTTTATCGCGTGATTATTATTGTTATTTGACCAACCAAACTACATCTTAATGAAAACGCGTGTGATGACAAGTGTAAACATGACATGTGAATATTTTTTTTTCCATTTTGACTAATTGGTGCAGATAGACTTAACCCATAAATATTAAAATAATACTATTATATTAATTTCTAGGAAGTTGAGAATTTAACAGAATTTTTTGAACTATTCCAACATCCAATAAGGAGCAGTTCAACTTCCAATTATGATAGTATTTCTAAATTCCATCACTTTACTAATTCTGTTCATGATAATTTTTTTATTTGACTTAGTCAAAATTTATGAGCATATTCAATTGAAACATCCTAGATACTTCCATAGACTAAATAAATCTATAAATACAACCTTGTATTATAACAAACAAATATTCAAATTCAAACTTTGCAACTTTTTGTACAACACATACAAAAGTGGAAAGTTAATTATTGCAAGAAAGATCCAATTAGGGGCTACCTGAAAACACAAAAAATAATGGTTACAAAGATGAAAATTGCACTAGTCTTGATGACTATTTTGGCGGTGTTGCCGGGGAATATAGTAGCGGTTGATCATATAGTTGGTGATACTGCGGGCTGGACAATTCCCTCAGGTGGGCTTACTTACGCAAATTGGGCTTCAGGACGTACCTTCAGAGTTGGTGATACTTTAGGTATGTATATTATTACGTATTCGATACCTCTTTCTCTTATACATGGTAAAGATTGATGTTTATCTCGAATTAAGTAGATGCAAAATCTCATATGTTTGAAAGGTAACTTGAACTAACAATCGAATTTGAAGAGTTACCATCAACTTTTATATTTTTCTTTTCTGGTTCAAAGATTGGATAACCGATCCTAATTGTTTGGGATTGAGGCATAGTTGTTATTGAAAGTTTAGGTACCATGATAGTTGATTTGTTAACATATAGATGACTTACTTGCTTTTGATCAAAGCTATCAAATTATCTAAAAACTTGTAGAAAGAAGAAGAGAAACAGAGTAAAATTTGATTTCAAAAGCAATCTTTAAATGTTATGCAATTTCTTTGACAAAAGCCATCAAGTTTAACTATTCATATGTGCATTCACCACCAAGAAGTGGCATGGGCAATGAAGATTCATATAGTCGACCTGAACTTGCTTTGGATTGAAGGACATTTGTTATTGTTGGTGGTGGGGTTGTCTTTTAGTTTAATAAATATTTTTACGATATAGGACTATAATGTCTTAGCTTAAATGTAGTGATATGGACAGTGAAGATTCATATAGTCGACCCTAATTTTCTCAATTTGAATTTTGTAGTGTTCAACTTTGCAACTGGAGCACATGATGTAGCCAAAGTAACAAAGAGTGCATATGATTCTTGTAGTTCCTCAGGTCCTGTTAGTCTTATTACTGTTGGACCAGCCAATATTACTCTAAATTCCACAGGTACTGAGTATTTCATTTGTACTTTTGGCCAACATTGTAATGCTGGCCAAAAACTAGCTATCAATGTTACAATATCTTCCACTACTATTCCTAGCCCTGCCCCATCCCCTGCTACCTCCCCTGCCCCATCACCCGTCTCGAACCCTACCCGTGCACCAACCCCAATGCCAACACCAACACCAAGTCCATCACCATCAGCCGGTCCATTTGAACCGTCTCCTAGTCCAAGTGGTGGTGCAGGAGCTTCACCATCGTCTGCACCACCACCTGGACCAGTCACACCGGGGACTACTACTCCTTCACCAACGACACCAAGCGATGGTCTAGTTCCTCCACCGGCTCCAAGCTCTGCCTCGCGAAGCGTTTTTGCACCTGCCTTGATCATGTTCATGTCCTTTGCTATTAGTATTATGTGGTAGATTTTAGTCACTTGAGTGTTTGTATAACTTTTTACATATGAGTTTGATATCATTATAGCACATGGTCATTGTATACTTGAAATATTGTTCATTCATTTGAGTAACTAGTGATTGTGTGAGTTTTAATAAAAGTTTGTTTTTTTTTAGTTGTGAGTATTCTTGAATTCATGTACCAATTTCAATCCTTCCATTAACTTTTTGATGTCTACTTTTTGGTAAATAAGACATAGAAATGGTGTTATGAAATTGAGTAGCGGGTTCAACAAAACTCAATAGTTCAAATCATGTATTTGTATTAAAATAAATTCATGTAATATATACAATAATCTATCAAGAAATTAAGGTGCTGTATACATAGTATTTTCCAAGGTTAACGATTGCACGTGCACCCACTCGGGTCTGCCTCTGCATATAATGCTACCACTATATCATACTACTGCAACATCAAAATCCTGTTGATTTTTATAGTCATATATATTTGTTCTAAGATAATTCAAGTGTCAATGGATTATATGATGGACTAATAGATCATCAACATCACATATATATCTTGTAGAGATTAGATTTTATGTATAATTCATAAATTTTAGCATTTTAAGTACAGATCGAGGCAAACCATTCATAAGTATTACAACAATTGAAGAATTTGTGCATACATTGACTTGACAGTAGCAGTGTTATGATCCTATTGAAAAAAAGTCCCACAATAATACATTTGCTCTTTAACTTGACCTCATTTGGCATCTATGTTCTCTAACTTTGGATGTTTACAAGTAGGACACATGTGTCTACTTGTTCAACTCTATACAAGTTTAAATATCCGCTTGTGCACACCCAAAGTAGGAGGACACTATCAAGTTAAAGGGAATTTCTTCTTTTTCTAATTTTTTAAGGAAAAATTACTGAAATACTCGTCTTATGTTTCCCTTATTTCTAATATTCCTTTCTATTTCTAAAAACCTCTAAAATCCCTTATTTCTCTCCTAATTCTAAATTATTTATAATGTATCCGAGCTAGTTTTTAATGTATCCGAGTAACATATTATGTATCCGGCTTATTTTATAATGTATTCGAGCTAGTTTTTAATGTATCCGAGCTACATATTATGTATCTGATTTGTTTTACTTTTTCAGGGATTAATGTAATTACAAACTAAATAGGGATAGATTGTAATTTCATATTAAAACTATGTGATTCCTAAAATTTATACTTTTTTTTATACCTCTCCGTAGGAGCTCTCACCTTTTTGCTCCCTTGGTGACTCGAACTCACAACCTTAGGGTTGGAGCGAAGGATACTTACCATCCAAGTAACTCTCTCTTGTCTTAAAATGTATATTTATGTGTTATGCGTTAATTATATAATAACAACAATGCGAGGAGATTAGTACCACTTAATTGCATTTTACAAGAGGGCATTAAAGGCACAATTGGGCACATTTTTTTGTTGAGCTTGAATTTTTTTTTTTCTGAAGAAGATAAAAGTATTCCTATTGATTATTTATTGAAGGTTTAGGCTGTTATAACTATGGAGAATTATAACATATTTGCCCCAATATCACTTTCTACACAATTTTCTAACTCTAATAACTTACACGATATATTTAAGATCATAAAATTCAATAATATTGTGATATACTATACACATTTTTATCACACGATTCAAAAGTTCTCATTACTTTTAAAACTTTATGTCCTATTAAATAAATAAAAAATAAACTAAAATGACTGAGAAACATGATATTCTAAGACATAAGATTTTTTTTATTGTTATTGCTTTCTTTAGATATCATTATAACAACCTTTCAATCTCCTTACAAAAATTATCACAAAATTTCGTTGAAATTGACACTTTTTAAATATAATTATAATAAATATATTTCAACCTCCTACAAAAAACATCACAAGATTTCACAAAACAAGATTACCTTTTAAAGTTAACCTGAATTTAAAATTATGCAAATTAGTATCCCAATAAAGTCCAATCTCATCACCAACGCTCAATCCACGGAACAAATTCTCACAAATTCATAGTCGTCATTTGACATCATCTGACATAAGTGCTTCTATATTTTTTTAGGGTTGTTTTCTTTAGTAACATCCCATAATTCAACATGTTGCCTATTGTCTGTTTTCTTCCGTTACAAATTCGACCATGCTCAATATCAAGTAACAAAAAACATGTTCAAAAGTGTCTTCAAATGACAACATCAATATCTTGGAGGCATGCTTCAAATACTTGACAAACTTCTTGATCTTCCATGAGTTCTGTGGATCTATGCCATACTTCTTCTTCTTTGATGGGATGAACTTGTATATGAATTTCTTCATGATAATGATAGTAAAAATAATAATAGAAACATGTATTTGATGAATTTTTACAATGTTAAGAAAAAATGGCAAGGAATTTATAGAGATTTTTTGGTATAAAATGGAAAGTATATAACATTATAATTACTTTTCTTATTAAGATTGATTTCACACAATTATAATCAGATTATTGTGATTCATTAAATTTTAAATTTTCTCATTTACTTTCCTACTACAACTTGATTTAATGAATCTCGCACACAAGCAAGTTATTTAAATATAATTACAAGTAATTTTATTTAATAAATCTATAATAAACAATGATCAATTAGTTATAATAAATCAAATTACACTAATGCTTATTATATTTGATGCATATCACATACACAAGCAGATAATTCTACTTAACAATATTCATTTTTTTTACTCTTAATGGACATTTTATTAAGTAATTGTTCAAATATGCCATCGAACTATTAAAAATAACTTATTTGTACCTATTGTTAAAAGTTTGGCTCATTTATATCACCATCGTTATAAAATAAACTTATTTATGTCGTTATTTTTTATCGGTGATTTTATAAAACAAACTTTGCCACATGATCTCATGTTTGAGGACCACACCAAATCAGATTCACTAAAATTCTGACCCATTAAAAAAACAACTCACCCACACTCCTCTAGTTTTTTCTTCTTGGACTAAATCGGACAATTAAAAAAAATAACTCATCCACACTCTACTGATTTCGCCAACTTGGAATGAATCTAACCTATTGAACTTGGACTGAATTCACTAGCAATCTGAGCGTAAGGTAATTGCGGTGTGAGAGTGTAAATCTTTCTCCGTTACTATCACAATCCGGACCGTCATGATTGACACCCACACTAACTCTCAGGTGGGAGAACCACTACTACAACCCAAACCAGGCAACTAAACCAAAACTAAGGCATTTAAGTTACGGAAGCAAGTTAAATACTAAGGAAATAAATAGAGTTCCCATAAACTCAAACAAAAGTCTAACAAAAACTAAACAATGCGAAAGAAATAACCTAGAACCTGAAAGTCAATGTACCAAAACATTTAAAGTTCAACAAGTCCAAACAAGAAGGGATACAACCCATACTAATGAACTAACTAAAACAAATGTCTAAGTCCGAAAATGGTAGACATAGACAAACGAGAATTCCATGGCATCCCGGAAGAATTGGCTCACCCTTGAATTCGAAGTGACGATCACTGATCTCCTAAGCGAGGTGTCAGTAGCCGCTTGAAGATGCCATGTACTCAACAAAAATAAGAGCAAGTGCAGTATCAGTACACAACCACAGTGTATTGGTAGGATCGCACAACTATCCCACTAAGTGCAACATAAACAAGTCAAGACAACATTATAATCACATGCATATATATCAACATATACAATACTATCAACATTAGGAACAATGAAAAACTTCACATTTTATATCAAATCATTGGTCCTCTCATGAAACCCAAACCCAAACAGTTAGCATGCCAAAACGTGGCAACCGATCCCATATTTATACCGGAACGTGGCAACTGATCCCAAAATTATGTCGAAATGTGGCAACCGATCCAAGTTAGTTATGCCAGAACGTGGCAATCGATCCCATTCACACACCACAATCACAAGTATATCATCAAGATCATACATTTAAGTCATGATTTCATGGCATTCATCAATTATCCATCTCATTTACAACAAGTGTGATCAACATTGCAATATTCATACATATACAAGTATTATAATGAAGCAAGAACAAGCATACATCACACAATCATAGAATCACAACCATCACCTACCTCGAAACAAGCTTGAAACCCTAAGAAACTTGATCCTTCCCTTTCCGAATTCATTCCGCTTGTTCTTGATCTACAAACAATCAATATAATACGGGAATCAATAAACAATCATTAATTACCATGATTACTAACAATTCTATGAACCCTAAATCAAACACATGATCTCAATTATCCAATTTAGGGTTGTTTCCACTATAGAATCTATAACAAAACCCTCCCCCATCAACATTCACCATTCTACTACGTTCTACGGATTGAAAAATGAATTCGGAGAGTGAAAAACTTACCTTTAGCCTCAAGAATGGTGAAAAAGGAGTATGAGTCGCCTGGGGGTCATTCCTTAGCCCTAAAAATCAAAAAGTACATAATGAGGTAGTTTAGGGGTTTATTAACGACTTTAATTCCTGTCGAGCCCGCCACAACGGCCCCACCAAAGCAGCAAAAAGCCAGCGCCAAAGCGGTTTTCTCAAGACAGAGAGTTATTTCAAGAATTCCAAAATTCCCATTTCACGACACATCTCTAACCCACGACGCTCAGTAAAAACCCTTTACTCTAAGATCGATTTCGGGAGTTCTATTCGCCCGAATTCAATTCCGTAAAGTCATACAGATTCCTTAACGAGTTATCTAACTACTCATGTAATCAAAATCATAAATGATTCACCCGATTGTTACCAGATTTCTCTACACTTCAATGACTCTGATTTCGTCCAAATCTGGACAAGGTTGGGAAAATCCAAATACTTCAAAAAAGTTTTTCGGCCCCAAATTTCCTCCGCTGGCTTTTCTATAAAGACGGGAACAGGTCGTTACAATAGATACCAATTTACCCATCACTCGTCCCCGAGTGACGAATGTTGACACCCAATTTTGACCGACCTTTAACAATTTTGGAAATGCTATCCGATTAAATACGCTTTTTAAAATATATTTTGAGTTCTAAAATTTTAGTTGATTTTGTCTAAAAATTGTACATTTTAGTATGTGTGCTTTATAAATTTATCATAAATATTATTAAGATATTTTAAATTATTAGTAAAAACTAAAAAAAAAAATTATTTTATTCAAATGTTTTAAAATTTAAGTGATTTCAATTATATAAAAATATTATGATATTTGTAGTATTTTGATTGAATAGCATTTCTTAAAAAATTTCCTCAAAATCATTTAAATTATAGCCCATTTTATTCTAATTCATGCCAATTCTAGCCTATTCAATTTCAATTATAGCCATCCTTTCATTTCAATTCTAGCCAATGTTATTACAAATTTGGCCATTCCAATTTTCAATCTAATTTTCAAATTTTTTTATTCCATTTAATCTCATCCGTCCATCTTTTAAGTTAAATCCTAGCCGCTCATTTAAACTAATCCTACGGTTGAGATCGAATCCTCTTATTTCCTATTTTTAAAACTAAAGACCAATACCCTAAATCTATTCACTCTTTTTTCTCTCATCTCTAAAAGAACAGCCGCCGCCTCCATCCCTCTGCCTCCACTTCGCCGGCGAGGATGGCCACCACGCAGTCCGGTGGCAGCCTCCTCTCTCTCGTCTCCCTCTTCTCTTTCTCTCTCCGGCTCTCCTTCCTTCTCCCTTCCTATTTTTCCTTTTTTATTTCTCTTCGCAGGACCACCAGCCGCTCCGACCAGCGACCAGCAGCGCCAGTAGCAGCCATAAACAGCAGCTCCAGCCGGCGAGGACAGCCACCAACAGCTCCAGCCAGTGACAGCAACACCAGCGAGCTCCGGTGACAGCATCAGCTCCAGCCGGACAGAAACAGCAGCAGGCTCAACCGGCGTCCAGCAGCACCTCCGACCGGCGAGAGCTCCTCAGCGAGCAGTCGTGAAAGCCACCAGCAACAACAACAACCAGACGACGCCACCAACGCCTCCTCCCCTCTCTTCTCCAGCGAAGCTCAAAGGCTGTGGAAGACGGATCTTCACAGATCCGTTCGGGTTTGTTTTCCTAAATTCGATTATATGATTTCTCTATGTGATTATGAATATATGATTTTGCATGTTTGTGTTATTATAAAAATGATTAACGGCTGTGAATTTTGTCCTAAGCATTGCAAATTTTTGATTGATTAGATTTTGCTTCATTAGTATGATGACGTTGTACAGTCGATTGTTAGCCTGTTAAATTGTCGGAACTGTTAATCTTCATTTCATTTCTAAGTGATATCTTCATTTCTGCCCCTATGCTTGACTAAGGCTGGCAAGGGGACAGGGACGGGGATTGGGGGACGGGATGGGACAGGGGACAGTTCTGGGGGGATTTGGTCGGGACCGGGATTGGGGGGACGAAAATAAGTCCCATCACGGGTTTTGGGGGGACGGGACGGGACGGGACGGGACGAGGGATTTTTTATTTTTTATTTACTTATTTATTTGTATTGATATTATATGTTATTGAATAACATTTTTAGTTGATTTGATTTTTTTTCAATAACATTTTTAGCTAATAAATAATGCTTAAGTTTTCAAATTTCAAAATTCAAAATTCAAAATTCAAATTTCAATTTCAAACTTCAAATTTCAAACTTCAAATTTCAAATTTCAAATTTCAAATTTCAAATTCAACTTTCAAATTTTAAATTTCAAATTCAACTTTCAAATTTCAAACTTCAATTTTCAATTTTCAATTTTCAAACTTCAATTTTCAATTTTCAATTTTGAAATTACAAATTTGAGAAGTTCGAATTTGTCTTTTAAATATTTTAAAGTAATTTAAAGTTTTAAACTTGAAATTTTGATTTTTAAATGAAGAAAAGGCCCCAAAAAAGAAGGACGTTATGTGCAATACTTTGAATTTTCCTTATTTTTTTTTTTTAATAATCTAGGTGTTAGTTGATGTATTAAAGTTCCATTTTTTAACATTTGTTCCTTATTATAAAATTTTGTAATAGCTAGTTCTCTTTTTATTATGTTCAACTATTTTCAAACAAATTAGTATATAT
>JAJOOR010005659.1:0-23550 GCA_036250505.1 Solanum acaule
AGGTTGTATTTCAATATGATTTTGTATTTCAAACTAAAAAATGAATACCAATAAGTTTCCATTTCCCTTCTTATAATGTATTCGTCACAATTATATAAATTATGTATTCAATCATAAGATATAGAATTGTGACGAATACATTATATACCTATTTAAATTACTACAAACAAAAAAAGAAATACAATGTTTTAAAATAAAAATACAAATGATGAGTAAAAGAAAAACAATTGACAAACAAAAATTAATAGGAATACAGTTGTGGTATGAATACAATTTTGTAACCTTCTTCTTTGACTTTGTCTTTCTTCTTCTTCTTCATCTACTATGTTCTTTTTTCCGATTTTTTTCCCATCAAAACCGAATCTGAATCCGTATTCACTTGTGCATTAGTAACCCTATAAGCAAAATTCGAAATTATTAAATATGAATGTATAAAAAAATCAAACAATATATGATGTATGTGTGCTAATGTAGTTACTACAATCTACTAAATCTCAAATATGAAGACATAAAATTTTGATAATTTGAATTTCGAAATTATCAAAAATTAGAATGTATTAAATATCAAACAAAATAAACATACATATGAATTTCTAGATTCTCCAAAATCTGAAAAATTAAAAGAAAATCACAAAAAAAATTGAAAAAATTGAAAATCATAACTATTTGATGAATAACTAAACAAAATCACATAAAAATTGAAAAATTCGACTGAAAATCCATAATATATAGAATCGGTGATTTCAACATCAAATCAAAATGGATAATGAAAATTACCTTGTCAATCAATAAATCTGCTTGAATTAATAAATAGATTTCATTTAACAATAAAGAAGGTTTCTTGATGAACAACGATTTCCTTGAAGAAAGATAAACTTGAAACATGAAAGGTGGGGAAGAAACGTGAATGGAGTTGAAAAAAGGTATATGTGTATTGGTTTAATTTTTTTTTTCTTTAAACGGTTATTGGTATATAATTTGGTCCAATATAGGACTCTTTCCATAAATAAAATTAATTTTAAATACTAAAATCTGAATACATGTTATTTTATAAAAATATTATTATTCTGCCATTTTAAATAAATATTTTAAAGTGTTGTTATTTTGACTAATTATGTTAGGTATTATGACTTTATTGCTAATTTTCCCATAAATATTCTAAAAGTAGAAATGTTTATGAATGTGTATTTAGGCCTTCAAATCTGGTGAAAAGCCCAAATCCAGTCAAACATTTCACTTCCGAGCCCAAACTTCTCCCCTCCACCGGAGAATTTCCGCCGGAATCCGCCATCTCCGTCGGCAATGTGGTCGACGAAACTTTCACAACCACCGGCATCTAGTTACTGCAGTCTCCAAAGCTCCCTCCTCTCTCTCGCCATCTTAACCCTACTCTCCTTCACATACCTTTCCCTCAAATCCTTCCACTCTCCTAATTCTCCTTCTTCTGAAACTCCTTCGCTCATCGTGCAATCATCTCAGGTACTGCTAACATTTTCTTCTAGATTCTTCTAGAACATGCTGATTTATGCTTGTTTTAATTAATTAATTTATTTGCGATTTAAGGTTGTTAGAGCGGAGCAGGAGGTGTTATCGGATGTGTATAATTCGCCGGAAGTGTTTAGGTTGAACTATGAAGAAATGGAGAGGAAATTTAAGGTGTTTATATATAAAGATGGAGATCCGAAGACGTTTTATCAAACGCCAAGGAAGCTGACTGGGAAGTATTCTAGTGAGGGATATTTCTTCCAGAATATTCGAGAGAGTAAGTTTGTTACTGAGGATCCAAATGAAGCTCACTTGTTCTTCATTCCGATCTCTTGTCATAAGATGAGAGGAAAGGTAAGCATTGTGCTCTACAGTATTCAAAATCTTATTTTGATTTGCTTTTTGGTGTTAGATTGGTGTTATTTGATGTTAATGAAATGAATTTTGGTTGGATATGGAATGTTGTGCAAAATAGTCAGATATTAGAAGTTCAGTATAATGCATGATTTACCTAATGTGCTGAAACTTTTGAATGGAGAGTGGCAATGAATACCTTATACAGTTGCATCAGGTGGCTTCTTTTTGTAATCCATTTGATTGGTGATAGAATCTCTAAGTTCATTGATATGATTCGATTAGTTTAACAAGGTTGAAAGGCATTTGCTTTTTTCTTAGCTGAGGATGTTAAGTAGGACTGGCAGATCGGTTAACAAGGAGTGAAAGACATGATGGCTAATTTTTGTCTAATTCATTTAGATCTTATGCTAGAGAGCGTGCATGAATGAGAAGTACAATTACTTCGGAGTTTACTCATTACTGTTGGCTATAGTATAAATAATCTTCTTAGGAATCAGAAGTCCGATTCCAGCATCTATTAGTGCGGGTGTGTTAGCTGAATGTGTTAGTTTTTCTTATCCAAGTGTTAATTAATTAACTGGAAATGCCGCAATCACTGTTGAGAACAATGATTTTTCATTTATAAGGGAACTGGGAATCACGGTGTATGTAGTAATGTCGCTTCTTTCTCCTTTGCACTTATTGTGTAAAGAACTTTTCTCTTTTGGCCTTTCCTATTGTTGCTATATCCATGTAACGTGTGCTGCTTGTTATACTTGTGTAGTACCAGCTCTTGGTTTGTATAGATTATCATTCTGCGCCAACATTGAAAAGTCTCGTACTTCTGAGAAGACATATACATTTGGCTCATAATCTAGTGAATATTCTGATCCGAGCTTCGTTTTCAAAAAATAAAATAAAATTGTATTCTGATCCTAGCTTTTTGAACATAAAATTTTTGAAACACATATACTATTTAAGATGGGGGTATTCGGCAGTTGGCACTACCTAACTTTTGGGACTCCTCATATATTATGTAAGAATTCATTGATGATGGAATGCAGGGAACATCATATGAGAACATGACCATAATTGTTCAGAACTATGTTGATAGTTTGATAGCCAAATATCCATACTGGAATAGAACCATGGGTGCAGATCACTTCTTTGTTACCTGTCATGATGTTGGTGTCAGGGCAACTGAAGGGCATCCCTTTCTTGTAAAGAATGCAATCCGTGTCGTGTGCTCCCCTAGCTATGATGTTGGATATATTCCGCATAAGGATGTTGCTCTTCCACAAGTTCTGCAGCCATTTGCCCTTCCTGCTGGAGGAAACGACATTGAGAACAGGTAATCCTGTTGGATAATGAATGTGCTACATATTAGATCATTCTCTTCTCATACAAATTTCTACTTCTTTTTGTTCTTTAGTCCCTTTTTCTGTTTACACATCCAACATGGTTACCTCTATGTGAATAGTAGAATCCGACATTTCATTGAGCCCAAGGATGAAGGAAACAAAACCTCTGCACCAGTTTAGTGATAGTTTACTGACAGAGACTGCAGTTCTATAGCATTTGTATACTCTTCCTCTCAAGCTGGGCTCTGGTGTTACCGCCAATCTGCCATCATGCACAATAGTTTTTCTCCCATAGCACTTGAATTACACCATTAAATATGGAAAAATTGGAAGATGAAAAAATGACTAGTATATGCCCTTTGCTCCAAATTGAATACCCATTCCTTTTCTTTTACTTGTCCTAATGCGTTTAAGAAGACATTTTTGTCTTTACCTTTCAATTATTAATAATATCTTACTATTAAAGTCCACATGCTCAGCCCCTTCTTAAGTGTAATTCCACATATTCGGCACTTTCTAAGTAACTGACTTTTCAGCCCTTTTCTGCGACACATACCTTTCTTTAAAAGTTTTAATTCAAGCTTATGATCTTGCTGTTACAAATATTTATAGCAGTAATTTTCAACTGCATCTTTTGTGTACCTTCCCTTGATAATTATGCTTCTCAGTTGCATCTACTATTGCCTTTGACATCTCTTCATAGTTGCCTTCTTCTTTAGTATCTTTTATGTTGATCTTCCCTTTTGTGGGCACAAACAACAACAACATACCCAGTGTAATCCCACAAGTGAGCACATGTATTTATAAATTTCATGGCCCTTTTTTATGAAAAGGTAGAAATTTTATCAAACAGTACCATAAAGGTACTGAAAATCTACAACTGAAAAGAGTCTTCTGTAAATTGAAGGACTGCAGAAGATTTAACAGTGATTCTACGTCAGAAACAATTTCTTACTCAACTGATAGATACTTTTTAAATATCTTTCATGGCCATTTGTCTTAGATTTAACTGAATATCATACATCAGTAGATTGCTCAGGTAGTTCTATCTTATTCTTGGAGGCCCAATACAATTAGCCTTTTTAACTGAGAAAAGTCCCTCTGTAATCAGTTAAGTAAAAGACAAAAAAGAGATTTTGGTGACCTATATGTTTTCAAGCTTTTACTGATAAATTTTCAAATCTTTGAGGTTGTACAAATCCGTAGACCTCCCAACAAAAGATAGGTGCTTTGTCCGCACTCACTTTCCATGTAGTACTGTAGATCCATTAAAGGACAAATGTCAATTTAATAGGCTGTGAGAAGATATTTTCAAAACGTCTTAACTTAAAAAGGGCCGAGTGGTTATCTTATTCTGGATTATTGGTCTTCTGCCCTCAAAAACTCATTCTGTAAAGTTAATGATTAATATTTAAAAGTATGCGCTTGACCCAATCTTCTTCCTTTAGAGGAGGAGACTTTAGAAGGAACTAATACACTCTTTGCCCTCCCCACTACCCATCATGAGTCTTTGTCATGAACTACTTTCTGTATCTTGTAGTTGGAGTAAAAAATTGTAGTCTGGTTTGTCACTTGTGCATGAATGGTCACCTATCACTAAACATTTGCATAGCCTATCAGTATATATGCATAGATGGTCAAAAGCTATTATAGTGAAAATAGCATGTCACTAACAGAGATCCTAATTTGTAATTTGTACAGGACAACTTTGGGTTTCTGGGCAGGTCATAGAAACTCTAAAATCAGGGTTATCCTGGCACGTCAGTGGGAAAATGACACTGAATTGGATATTTCCAACAATAGGATAAACAGGGCTACAGGACCTCTTGTTTATCAAAAGAGATTTTACAGGACAAAGTTCTGCATATGTCCAGGTGGTTCCCAGGTTAACAGTGCTCGTATAACAGACTCAATACATTATGGATGTGTTCCTGGTAAGTATTTGAGCTTTTTTGACAGCTTGAAGAGTCGTTGTGTTTTATTATGTTGTCTTATCTTCAATTAAGCATCTCATGATACACACCAAGTTGAGCGATGGTAGAATTTCTTCTTAGAATGACTACCTTTTCCTAGCGTCTCAGTTCTTGTGGAAATTATGCCGAATTTATGATAAGCTTTAAGATAGGATATGAAAGATTTGTAAGATAGTGTGAAACCAAGTGTTTGATCTTCATTCACAAATTCATTTTTTAGTCTTCTTTCTCTTGAGAAAATGATCTTCTCTAGAAAGATAAGGCGCTAGAGGGTCATACGGGAATGCGGGGGAGGGGAACAATCTGGTGTGAAGGAATTCATGGTGAAATGCTGTTCAACATACTTGTTCATCTTTTTTATTAAGATTATCTGATTGTTTTAACTTTCACCATGCTTGCTTCCTAAATCTCCTCTACTTTTTGGGTCATCTTTGCAGTGATACTTTCTGATTACTATGATTTGCCATTCAATGACATTGTCAATTGGCATAAGTTTGCGGTCGTACTGAGGGAGAGGGATGTATATGACCTAAAGCAAATTCTCAAGAACATCACACAAGAAGAATTTGCCACCTTGCATAACAATTTAGTAAAGGTGAGTAACATCTTTGATATCCTTTAGAGTATTTATACCCATCGTTCGTACATAATGTGCTAGTGAATGTGAGAAGACGCAAATTGCATTGCTAACTCGAGAAGAGTCTATATCAATAAATTTCTTATGACTAATCTTCTTTTTATCAGGTTCAGAAGCACTTCCAGTGGAATTCACCTCCTACAAGACATGATGCTTTTCATATGGTCATGTATGAACTCTGGCTTCGCCATCATGTGATCAAGTACTAGACCAGAAACTATGAATACGATAAATCAAGTATAGGAAGAGCAGTCTACTCAACTTGGTTCCCAAGGAAAACAAGTATTGGGGTGTCTAATTCTTGGGCCTCTTTGTGGTTTAGCCTCAAACCCAACAACTTGTCCTGCCATGTTCACAACAGTGTCTTTGTTAGGGCATTCCAAGGTAGAGGGCCTATAAATTTCGGTCTTAGAGTCTTGTTCGGATTTAACCAAGCATCTTCCCAAAAGAGAATGTCTTTAACAAAAAATTTAGAGCAATTTTCACATATACCAAACATAAAAATTATATTTGTATGTTATAGCTATAATTTGCATAATTGTGCTACATAACAAATTTTATGTTTGCTATGAAGCTTTTGATCTGTATAATTCGCTAGATACATATAATTTTATACAAATTGTTCAGTTTTGTATAAATTCATTTATACATTGTATTTTGTATAAGAAGATTTGTATTTGTATAATTATAAGTCTATATGACAAAAATATATGTATTTGTATTTGTATATACATTTTTTTCTTGCTTTATACAAATACAAACGCATTTTATACATTTGTATATCGAATGACTAATTGTATACATAATCAGATGACAAAAAAATGGGATGTTTGCTGCGAATTATAAATAAAATAAATTATTGCTATAACATTTAATTTAAATTAATAGTTTGTTATTTCATACAATTAAATCGAAATTTGTAGTTTGAAACACGTTTTGACTTTAGACCATGTGAGTGGCTTATGAATTATTTCAGTAAGTGTGAAAGGGGCATTGTAAAGCTAAATTGTTATAAGAGAGGGAGCACTGTTGTAACGAAATCATGAGGATTTGAAAGCTTATACGCCTATTTAGTTGTTATGTTGTTCGGAGTCCTAAAAGTGCAACTAGGAGTGTAGTGCATTTTTGGAGGATGATTTGATATGGCGGTGACGTTAATATTTTGGAGGGTCGGAGAAACATAGTTCACAAGTCCACGATAATAAAAATATGTTTATCTTTTTCCTAGTTTAGGCAAGGCATATGTCACTATCTTACCAACCTACAAAAAAGATGTCTACAAAATGTGTTAAAAGCTTAAGCATGCTATTGACCAACCTCATGATACAATAGCTAGTTTTTACTGATTAGCGAAGCTCGACTCTTGGTAATGTGTTAGATCGTCTATTGTTTTTCGTACTGACCTTTTCTCTCTGATTCGTGATAACGTTTTAGTGTAGCGTTTAACTGGTATTCGGTATCGACAGGTTCCAGAGGCGAATCCAGGATTTCAAGAAAATGGGTGCACCATTGCTTTAGAATTTTGTTTTTTTTTTTTGTAAAAACGAGTGTTAAAAAAAATTGAAGTGAATTGTAGCTGGCTGGGATTGAACTCAAGACCTTGGTGTTAAAATCTGGCTGTCAAACCAATGAACCATTCAACAACTTTAGGAACGGGTTCAACAAGTGTTTATTTAATATGTTCTTTAATAATTATACAAGTAATATATCGAGTTTAGTCGGAGGACCACGGGTTCGGATGACCCAATTTTTACACATAAATTCGCCACTGACAGGTTCAATGGTTGTAAAGTGCCTTCAATTCTAAGACTTTATAAAGTAGTAGATGCAATGTTGACAGGGTACTTAGGGAGCACTCATTGTGGAAAAATTTTGCTTTTCTTTTTCTCTAGGTTCCATAAGCTTTCTTGAGTTGCTCCCAAGGACCATAGGGATGGTTTGCTAGTCAAATTGACATAGAAACAAAAAAAAAAGAAAATGATATAAAGCTCTTTACATTTTGCAATTTGCTTGTTTTATTTGTTCTTCATTTGTTTTGTCATTCAATTATGTAGCAATTAAAAATCCAGCCTACTTTTCCAGAGTAAAGTTTGGGGAGGGTAGTAGTACGCAATATTTACTCTATCTTGTGAATGTACGAAGATGGTTCACGATAGATTCTTGGGATGTGTGTGCAATATTGTTTTTGATAGATGTTTGGTTTGTATGCAATCTTATACTTTTTGATAGATGTTTGGTTTGCATGCAATCTTATACTTTTCTGGGGGAAGGTATTTAGATAAACACTCAGTGTGTATGTAATTTTATTTTTATCTTGTGGGGGAAGGTATTTAGATAAACCCTCAGTGTGTATGTAGTTTTATTTTTATCTTGTGTAAGTAGAGAAAGATAGAGAGGGTGTTAACGATAGAGTCTCGTAACAAATTAGGAAACATGTCATACTAGAATCGAAGAGTAAGATATTATGAAAGTAAGAAAAAGGAAACCAGACAGCACTCGACTACTTACTAACTTCTATTCGAATGCTCGATTTTCATAACTCCTTCTCTAGACTGATAAGCTGTAGGTGTGTCATATCTTTTATCATTTATTAGTGTAACAAGATTACAATATATTTTCAATCACTTACATAATCAAACTAGAAGTTAGTGAATGAACACTAAATAAATAGTTGTCAAATAACATCAACCTGAAATATCACGTAACTGAAAGTATTTCAATATATTTATCTAAATATCTTCTTCGTTAGATTTTTTTTAATTTTTATTTTAGTTTAAAAGGAGGTCATTTCATTGCTTTTTTTCTTTTTCAAAATCATTTCATAACAGGCTGCAGTACACCTTACCCTAACCAAAAGATGGAAGTGAAATGGCAAATAATAGTCAACAAAAGACGCGTATAGTATTTTGACAAGATTTTTCATGATTCAATTTGAGTTAGATACAGGCGGTACAACTCAAAATTCAACGAGTTAAAACAGATTGATAAAATGAGTTGAGCTAATAAATGAATGAGTCAATACTTGATCCAAATTTAGATGGATTGGTCGAGTTATGATTTCATGGGGTGATTATGCCATCTCTATGTATAATAACTAGCAAGTTGATCGCGAGATGTTATTGAGATTGCATTTTGAAATTTTCAACATGGAAATGATGGATGTTATCAACTCAATCAAACAAAGAAAAGTTGATGACCTTTTTAGAAGATATACTAGTTACATCATATAAGGTTTTTGATGTTTTGTCAGTTTGAAACCATACTTTGGCCCATTTCTCACTATGGTTATGAAACAAACATAATATAATATTGAAAAAAGATCACATATAGAGACAATATTTGTTACCTATTGGTCAAGAAAGTTTTGTCCAAGTTTAAAGACCAAATCCTGGAGTTTTTGCAGTAGTGCGCCGCGGTCGTCGCATCAACAGGTGGGGGAGAGTGTCATGTCCCGCCACTTTGCCAGTCGAATTTTGCATCCGGATAGGGACGGAAGAATCTAGAGTTGTGAGAGGCTTATGGAGAACTCTAGAATCCCTTAGATATTTCAAGAAGGCTTTAGAACATCCTAGATTATGTAGAGTTTTCTAGAGAGGGACCAAAGTGTAAATACTTTAGAAACTTGTAAGGTAATTTTAAATTACACTTTAGCCCCTAGGTTGTAGTATAAATAGAGGTGCCATTCATTTGCAAGGCATCACTCAAGTTGTAAAGCATTCTCCAAGCTAATACAAAGCCCAAGCTAATACAAAGCCTTCTTTTCAAAGCTGTCTAATCTTTCTAAGTCTTTCCTTTCATTCTCTTAGCGATCTAGCTTCAAAAGGCTTACTTGAGCTTACAAGAACATGAAAGAGTCGTGAGTAAGTTGTCGAGTGCCGTACGAAACAATAGTGAAACTCTAAGTGTGTGACAGTTGGGTTGCTAAAGTCCAATATATTCATACTAAGTGTAATAGATATGCATATATTAAGATAGATATGCAGTGATAAGTATTAGACAAGAATAAATGTGATTGTGTTCAACAGAAAGTGCAAGTGCACATATCGAGGATAAAATGAACAAATGTCGTTTGAGATAGTTTTTCATGTTCTGCATTTACTTACAGATGGATTGGTCCATAAATATGAAATCGTGGTGAATGAAGGTGCTAAAATAGGGCGATATACACCTATAACTACATTTAATAAATAAATTGTCTTAAAAGACATAAAGCCTCTTATAATCTTTGTAGACCTAGCGAAAAATAGAGCACAATCAAAGAAAAAAAAAGGCTACAACTTCAATCCTATTTTCTTCATTTCCCTCAGTAATTCAGTAATTCCCTGCGAAAGAATAGGAGAACATAAATATCACAAAGGGTGATTAATCAAAAAAGGATAATAAGACTGCATACTTCATTTGAAAGTGTATATTTATATTACCCTTCTGACAGTATTCATCCATGGCCATGTTGCATCACTTTGATGCAGAGACTTCGGAAACCTAATTATTCTTTTTGCCGGTGGTGAATATACTGCAGAAGTAGAATGTAATAGAATCTTTGTTCTTGGAGGCCCAATACAATTAGCCTTTTAACTGAGAAAAGTCCCTTTGTAATCAATTTAGTGGAAGACAAAAAAGAGATGCTGGTGACCTATATGTTTTCAAGCTTTTACTGATAAATTTTCAGATCTTTGAGGTTGTACAAATCTGTAGACCTCCCAACAAAAGATAGGTGCCTTGTCTGTACTCACTTTCCATGTAGTACTGTAGATCCATCGAAGGACAAATGTCAATCTAATAGGCTGTGAGAAGATATTTTCAAAACGTCTTAACTTAAAAAGGGCCGAGTGGTTATCTTATTCTGGATTATTGGTCTTCTGCCCTCAAAAACTCATTCTGTAAAGTTAATGATTAATATTTAAAAGTATGCACTCGACCCAATCTTCTTCCTTTAGAGGAGGAGACTTTAGAAGGAACTAATACACTCTTTGCCCTCCCCACTACCCAATCATGAGTCTTTGTCATGAACTACTTTCTGTATCTTGTAGTTGGAGTAAAGAATTGTAGTCTGGTTTGTCACTTATGCATGAATGGTCAGCTATCACTAAACATTTGCATAGCCTATCAGTATATATGCGTAGATGGTCAAAAGCTATTATAGTGAAAATAGCATGTCACTAACAGAGATCCTAATTTGTACAGGACAACTTTGGGTTTCTGGGCAGGTCATAGAAACTCTAAAATCAGGGTTATCCTGGCACGACAGTGGGAAAATGACACTGAATTGGATATTTCCAACAATAGGATAAACAGGGCTACAGGACCTCTTGTTTATCAAAAGAGATTTTACAGGACAAAGTTCTGCATATGTCCAGGTGGTTCCCAGGTTAACAGTGCTCGTATAACAGACTCAATACATTATGGATGTGTTCCTGGTAAGGATTTGAGCTTTTTAGACAGCTTGAAAGAGTCGTTGAGACTGTTTTATTATGTTGTCTTATCTTCAATTAAGCACCTCATGATACACACCAAGTTGAGCGATGGTAGAATTTCTTCTTAGAATGACTACCTTTTCCTAGCTTCTCAGTTCTTGTGGAAATTATGCCGAATTTATGATAAGCTTTTAAGATAGGATAGGAAAAGTTTGTAAGATAGTGTGAAACCAAGTCTTTGATCTTCATTCACAAATTCATTTTTTAGTCTTCTTTCTCTGTTTGAGAAAATGATCTTCTTCTCTCAAGCGAAGGCAAAAGATAAAGGATCATTGTAGCTCAGGTGCTAGAGGTCATACGGGAATGCGGGGGGAGGGGGGGGGGGGGGGAGAGAAAGAGTGAGCAGACAAAGTAATTGGTCACCAAGTTAGTTAAAAACAATCTGGCGTGAAGGAATTCATAGTGAAATGCTGTTCAACATACTTGTTCATCTTTTTTTCTAAAACTATCTGATTGTTTAACTTACACCATGCTTGCTTCCTAAATCTCCACTACTTTTTTGGGTCATCTTTGCAGTGATACTTTCTGATTACTATGATTTGCCATTCAATGACATTGTTGATTGGCATAAGTTTGCGGTCGTACTGAGGGAGAAGGATGTATATGACCTAAAGCAAATTCTCAAGAACATCACACAAGAAGAATTTGCCACCTTGCATAACAATTTAGGAAAGGTAAGTAACATCTTTGAAACTTATTCTGGATTATCCTTTAGAGTATTTATACCCATCGTTCGTACATAATGTGCTAGTGAATGTGAGAAGACGCAAATTGCATTGTTAACTCGAGGAGAGTTTATATCAATAAATTTCTTATGATTAATCTTCTTTTTGTCAGGTTCAGAAGCACTTCCAGTGGAATTCACCTCCTATAAGACATGATGCTTTCATATGGTCATGTATGAACTCTGGCTTCGCCATCATGTGATCAAGTACTAGACCAGAAACTATGAATACGATAAATCAAGTATAGGAAGAGCTTGAAGTTGTAAATAATTGTTTCTTTCTCCGCGTTTCTGGGCGTTAGAGAGAGGTCTTAATGGAGTCAAAACCGCTGAGGCTGAGATCATGAGAGAGTTGTTTCTTGTGTAATTTACGTGATCTTATTTTTTTTGTGTGTGTCTATCGAGGAACATCGTTTAACTTTTGTTCTTTAGAGGATGAAGATTAATTATTGTTTGTGCATACAAATTAAATGATATTATATAGGTGTCATTTTCAGGTAATTTGTTCATTTGTTCTGTAGATGCAGTTGGATTAATTCAGAGTGTAATCTGAATCATACTTTAATAAAATATAGAAATAGTAAGACATAGAATGATTATACTCTAACGGGTAGTTTGGTTTGAATACAAGTTATGTTGGGATAAGTTATACTGAAATAAGTTATACTGGGATTAGTTATGATGGGATTAGTTTTTATTGCTTGTTTGGTTTGTCCTATTCAAACTTATATTCATTGGATAATTTTTAAGAATAAGTTGTTTGTTTACAAAACTATCCTCCACCTTATTTAGTTTTTTTCCCCCATTTTCTTTGCAAGCTTTAGTTGTTCATTCTTAAAAATGAAATTTCCATTTTATTTTAGCTTAAAATAACTTTGTGTATGCATTTCCATGATCGTGCCGTGGCTTTAAAATAAAACTTTCATCTTATTTAACTTAAAAACAAAACTTTCATCTTATTTAGTTTAAATATTTATGTGTGTTCATTTCTATGATTGTGCCGAGTGTTTTAAAATTAAACTTTCATCTTATTTAACTTTAAAATAAAATTTCCATCTTATTTTGATTAAAAATAAAATTTTCATCTTATTTAGTTTTAAAATAAAACTTCCATCTTATTTAGCTTAAAAATAAGACTTCCATTTTAAGTTTACTAAAGTAAGAGAAATTTTATTATTAAAGTTATCTACATTTTAATTGATATATAAAATATAATTTTTAAGTGAGTAATAAATTAGTATTTAATTAAAAATATGTAATTTAATTTAGTAGTGGAGTGAACATTTTAAGAAAAATCAAAATATAAATAAACATAAGAATTAGGCAAATAAATTCAACTTATAATATATTTCATAAGTAAAAATTGTATTTATAAAATATGATAGAAAAATATATTATCATAAAAAATAAATAATTAAGGTTGTGAATGTTATTATAAATGTTGTTAAAAATTATGTTGATATACATAAATATAAAAATGGTGTATAAAAGAGAGTTAAAGGGAATTTTTTTGCTATTTTACATACTTTATCCCAGGAAAAGTTATCTTGGGATTACTATTCCATCCCAGTGAGGAATAACTTATCCCATGACTAATTGTGTATCCTGGGATAAGTTATCTTAACCTTTGCAACCAAACACGTTAAAGCCACTCATAAGTTATTCTGGAATTAATTCTTTTTATCCATTACACAACAACCCCTAAATACTGCATATGTAATGCAGGAAGCTCATAAAAACATTAGACTGACAGTTTTTTTATTTTTTTATTCAAGAAAAGATATTATATGTTGTACAATGTTCAGAAAAAATGTTCTCCCTAACCCTCAAAAATATCAACTCTATTCCTTTTGCCACAAAGGCATTTAAGCACAATGCATTTAAGGTATTTAATTCTAGAAGTAAAATTGTCGTTCTACAACAATGTTCAGAAAAATGCACTATCCTAGGCCTCAAAAATATCGAATTTAATTCTTTTGCCACTCAGAAATATCAAATCTAATCCCTTTGCCACAAAGGCACTTAAGGATAATCCTTTTGCCACAAAGGCATTTAAGGATAATCCTTTTGCCACAAAGGCATTTAAGGATAATCCTTTTGCCACAAAGGCACTTAAGGATAAAGGTAGAAGTAACATTGCCGGACAATCATGATTCATTGGGATTTTCCATCGTGTTTTTTTGATGGTTGGAATTTTTTACTTTTTGCTGGATTTCCTGAATTTCCTAAAAACATAGAGAAAAAAATTTCAAAATAGGGGATAATTAAAAATTTCAGAACAGAGAATAATTCAAAATTAAGGCAAAAACACAACTCAAACACTCCATACATCATTGGAATTTTCCATTGTGTTTTCTTGCTGGATTTCCTGAAAACAAAGAGAAAAAAATTTCAGAACAAGGGATAATTCAAAATTAAGGCAAAAACACAACTTAAACACTCCATACATCATTTGGATTTTCCATCGTGTTTTCTTGCTGGATTTCCTAAAAACAAAGAGAAAAAAATTTCTAAACAGGGGATAATTCAAAATTAAGACAAATTAGAACAGGGGATAATTCAAAATTAAGGCAAAAACATAACTCAAACACTCCATACATCATTGGGATTTTCCATCGTGTTTTCTTGTTGGTTGGGATTTTCTTCTACTTCTTGTTGAATTTTCTGAAAACAAAGAGAGAGAAATTTCAGAACAGGGGATAATTCAAAATTAAGGCAAAAACACAACTCAAACACTCCATACATCATTGGAGACTAAAGTTTCGTGCGGCACTTGACAACTTACTCACTAATCTTCCAAGGTCTTTGAAACTAAGATCGCTAGAAAGACTTACTCACTAATCTTTCAAGGTCTTTGAAACTAAGATCGCTAGAAAGACTTAGAAAGACTTACTCACTAATCTTTCAAGGTCTTTGAAACTAAGATCGCTAGAAAGACTTAAAGCAGCACTTGACAACTTACTCACTAATCTTCCAAGGTCTTGAAAAAGAGTTAAAAAGTTTTGGAGGAAGGTTTTGTATTTACACATGATTGATAAGTTTGCAAATGAGAGGCCCTATATTTATACTACTTCATAGAGGCCTAAGTGTAAATAATAATTACTTTACAAGTCCCTACAATATTTACACTTTAGTCTTAATTTAGAATTCTCTACAAATTCTAGGGAATTCTAAAGCCTTCTTGAAAATATCTAGGAGGTTCTAGAATTTTCCATAAGTCTCTCCACAATTCTAGATTCTTCCTTCCTTATTCTGATGCAAAATTTGACTGGCAAAGTGGCGAGACATGACATTATGCTCGATGGACAACAAAAGCTTTTGCCTAGCGAATTTTCTGAAATTAAGGCAAATTTTTTAAAAAAAGAATTGTTAGGTTGGGCTAAAAAAATCAAGACAGCCCTTGTAGAGGCTATTTGTGAACATATACAAAGAAGGAAGTTTAAATGAAATGGGCCTTGATTATGAATTTCCTTTTGGCACATTACATCAAGATGAACTTCATGAAGTATATTACAAAAGGGAAAACCAAAAATAAAATGAAATCTTACAAGATAATTTAATTGAAACATAATTTTATAATGTGTGTAGTAGATATCAACACGGATTGTTGTGGGATAGTTAAGATCTCTTCACATTAATTCTGTTTTCGGGTTCAAACTCTGAATTTAGAAAAAATTCTTGTTAGGAGTGTCACCCCTATAAATGGACCCTACATTATGCGACTCCAAATTAATCGAGTTGTAATGCGGGTATAATTTGGATTCAAAGTTGTATCAGTTCACTTGAAAGAAGCATTACAAATCAAAAACCAGAAAACATAATTATTATAAAATGTATATAAATATATTACATTTGACAAAGCCCTACACAAATAAATATATTACATTTGACTAAAGCCCTACACTACTGTCAAACTCATAGTACTACTCCCAGGTGATTCATGGCCCAATACAAAATCTAATAAATAAAACTCACACTTTATGTCCTCCAACTAAATATATTTATCTCATTTATAAACATCAAATAATCAATTTAATGCTAATCTACATGGAGTCATTGTTCTTTTTTCCATTATTTCGACTGGTTTTTTATTACTGTATTTCCTTTTATATCGATTTTTAATATGCTATACTTGAGCCGAGGGTGCATCAAAAAACAGTCTATCTACCTTTATAATGAAAGGGTAAGGTTGAACACACACCACTCTCTTCAGATTCCACTTGTGGGGAGTGGCGGAACAAAAAATTTCACTAGTTAAGTGGGTCTAAATTATATGAAGAAGTAAACACACAAATTAACCGATGGAGATTTAACATTTACTCACATACCTGAAAAATAATTTTAACCAAAGGAAATTCGGATAAACCCTCTAGGCCCAAACTGGTGTCGCCCTTTGCACTTGATATGTTATTGTTGGTGTTACTAATCTACATAAAAGATAACTTAAACAAGTTATTCTTGTGCTCTTCTTGACTAAGTAAAACCACAAGGTTATGGAAGGATGACAATTGTACCCCTCCGACCTTAATTAAACACAAAGATGTAAAGTTTGAGCTTTGAAAATGAAACTTCTTCTGTTAGTGAACATCTTACTGCTCAAAATTAGACTTTCTTAAACGAACTCAAATTAGTCATATCCCAAATCGAGTACCATACCTTGTCAATGAGAAACCAAGAAAAAATAATAATTTAATCCACACATATGTATTGTATTTTTTTTTACTTTTTTTTTTGTTGGTTATGTTTCACGTTGGCTTTGCAATTACGTGAATTATTTCTTTTGAATAGTCCAATTTATTTTTGGTTGAATAATCAAGAAAAGGTATCTGGTACTATATTCAAGTCAAAAGAATAAGACATGAACCAATAATACAATGTACAATATTTTCCATAAAAAAACAAAACTAGTACTTGCTATTAATTGGCTAAGAAATTAATTGTAATATGGTTTTAACTAAACTTCATGCATAAAACACCAAACATCATTAAATGAGAATCAATGGAGGAATCCTATTAGAACAAGCAATTAATCAATTTTTCCATATTGGCTAGCTATCTTTGGTTGTTGGGGGAGGGAAGAGAAAATCGACGTTCGATTTAACTCAACATCACAAATTAACTTAAGAAGTGAACTGAATAACGTTTGATTCAATATATATGATCATCACAATTCAATAGAAAAAATTCATTTACACAGTGGCGGAGCTAGAATTTCGCTTAAAGGGTGTCAAAATATAAATAAATAAAATCGTATGAAAGTCAAGGAGTGTCAATATATAACATATCTACATAAAAAAATATTTTTATTCTAATTACATAATTTTCCGACGAAGGGGAAGTCGACACCCTTTAACAACATGTGGCTCCGCCACTGCATTTACATATATTATACAATAATGAACTATTGGTTTGAACTTTATAAACTATATATACACATATATAAAAAAATTAATCGTATATTTACAAATTTTTAAATTCTAAATTCGCCTGTAAAAGCAGGGCACAATAGGTCACAAGGTGAAGATTGTGTCATATGTTCAAACAGATAAACAGTCCAAAAGTTGAATGAAAAAGTGGAGTATTATGAGTTCATTATCTCATAGAATTGCGTCATGCAATATGGAGTTTATTTTTATATATAATAAATATAGGCAAAAGGTTCTTATCCACAAACCATAGACAAAAACATAAAGAAAAATCATAATTATATAAAAAAAAAATTGTATAGAATTTTTTTTAATAAAATTATGTAAAAAGTGACAAATAAAGATTTCAAGATTTGAAGCATCTAAATATAACTTGCCGGCTTATTGATGCTTTTTTTTAAAAAAATAATTAGAGAACTGAAAGATGACAAATTAAATTTAATCATATAATTAATTACTTCTATTATTATTATTATTATTATTATTATTATTATTATTTATTCATCATAACAAGGAATTCGTAGACGTTATTGTTCAGATATGGACAAGATAAACTTTGTTTAGTATCTTTTTCGACGAGTTCGATTGAAAAAAAAGTATGCAAGGTATCTTAGATTTAAGAGGCTGAAACCCTTTAAAAGTTTGATTTTTTCAGAGATAAAGACAATAGAAATATGTCATTTATTAATTTTTTCCTACTTTAAAAGAGTTATAACGACACTTTTTTTTATTGTTATTATTATTATTATTATTATTATTAACTTCAATAATTTTATTTTACTTTTATGGAACGGCATATTCTCAAATCAAACAACTATGCTAAGCCAAAGAGAATTACTTGATCGAGATTTCATAGGTATAGTAGAATAGATACTACCAATAATAGGTAAATAAAAGTGTTTCTAATTAAAGAAATTGAATTTTTAAGATCGATTTAATGCACATTTCATTATGATATCCAAATAAGTTGGCATTTCGAGTTCACATCTCACTATTATTTAGTTGAATAAAAATTGTTCAAACACACTTTTAGGAGACTATCTTAAACCATACCAAACATAATAATTATATTTTTTTTGTCATTTTCTTCTAAAATAAATAAATAAAAATGTCACATCTTTAGTGGTCGTTTATGTTTTGGAAGTAAACTCAAAATATTCTTCTAAAGACTAGTTTTGATTCTTCAAATTTATTAAAGTAAATATTTATAGTTTTAGTTAAATATTAAAATAAATTATAGATTATTTTTTTGGGTTTCTTATCGGACATATGATTTTGTATTGGAGAATGGAGCGTTACTAAATCTGAATTGAAGCATTGTAGGGTCTATTTCTGGTGGCGGCACTATCAACCGAATTTTTTCATTGCCAGGTGTTCAAATACAAAATTCATAATTAAGGATAAAGAAATACCAGTAATTCATGTTGATTAATATAATATTTAATCAGTGACAGATCAAGAATTTTAAGGTTGTGGGTGATCATTCTTTTTAAACATAAAGTTGGTATCAATCATAAGATAGAAGTGCAAAAAAATTTGAACACAAAAATAAAAGAAGTTAATAAAAAACTATTAACAAAAAGTTAAAAATTAAATGTAAAAAATAATTTGAACACAACAACAACAATAATAATAATAATTAAAAAAAATCCTAGAAAGTGAACTAAGAACGAAGAAAAAGAAAATATATTTTAGAGAAAAAATGAAGAGGGGAGCACGAAAATAATTGTGCTAACCCAGAGTCGAACTCTTACACCTTGGATGATTGTTATCCGTTGTTGTATGGTTAGTTTGAATATAATGTATGTTTTGATTGTTACTTAAATTATACTGTATCGTATTATTTAAATTCATTGTTAGATAATGATGAAAAAATCCATTATTGAAACGACCGATTTGGTGTGATCGCGTCCTTACCTTAATATTTTTTTCTCATTTTATCTTTATTTATTAATTAATAATTGTATTTCATCTTTTACCCTCTCTTTTCGTAGTATCTATACTCCGTATCCTACTTTCTTGTAGGTTAATCATTCAAATCATAGATATATGACATTATGTAACGACGGAGAACGATACAACCTATCCAAACACTGTATTCATTGAAACAATACAGTACAATACAATACAATACAATATGATACATTATGAAACAACACGTAACAACCATCCAAACAAAGTATTAACATTTCACTGATTCAATTATTGCACGCAACCAAAACACCAACATAAAAATATATAATATCCAAATTAATGGATACTCAAGCACCCGAAACAATATACATGAGTCTGCCCCTAAATTTAACATGTGCTTGAAATAGAGAGCACACCACTACTAGATAATTGCTAATTTCCATAAAAAAGTTTCATTATTTTCAATGGATTTTATCGTTTTTTCTTTAATAGCTGTTGATATTTTTAATCCACTTCTAGAGTATGATATAATTTTTTAAAGTGAAGTTTTTCTTCACAAATTTTGTTAAATATTTGATTGTGAGAAAAAAAGCATAGTTAAATTTAATTGATCAAAAATGTTTCTAAAAACACGTTTAATTAACAAACTACCAAACATAACAAATCATTTTTTGTCATTTTCTCTTAGAATACCAAGCATACATGTGAGTTATGTATTTATGTATTGTGGACCTAAAATAGTACCAATTAAATTAAAGTGTCACTCTCTTTAATCAGAAACTATATTCTAGTCCACATATTTTAACCCTACATGTTTTCACGAATTTAACTTTATTTTTTTTCAGTTTATATTTTCATATTTGTAGGAAAAAAAGAAGCCAAAATGACAAATATAAAATGATGTGGCTTAAACATAACCCAGAATTCAATAAATGTTTGATGGGACATGACAACAAACAAAGCAGGAAAATTATTTAGGGTTCACAAAAAAAAAAAAACAATTAAAAATTACCCCATATGTTTGGAATATGAGTGTTGAGTTGTACTTAATTCGAGTTTTGATGATTGACAATTATTACATAAGTATTAGATTTAGCAGATCTTAATAAAGAGTTAACGATATTTATTATTGATAAATATAATAATAGAAGAACCAGATTCTTAACATTTCTATTATCAAAGAATATATAGTAGCAAAAGTTCTATGCATCAGAGAATATAGTAGCAAAAGTTCGACATTATAATATATTGTTTTAGCTTAATAAAAGGTAATAAAATAACAATAACAACATTCTCATAATCGTAAACTCATAAGTAGAATCTCGAAAAGATAAGATATATGCATATCTTACCCTTGATGTAAAGGTTGTTTCAGATTGAATTTCGACTATAAATAAGGTACTAACAAAGTGTAATAATTTATCAATTTTAACGAAAATTATAGTGAGAAATTCTAAATGATTCAACCATAAGATTTTCCAAATTTATTAACTCGACTAATTGAGATCTACTTTGTGTAAGTAAATTTTATTAAAGGAGAAAAAGTACAATAATGAGAATCGGTTTGATAAAAATAAATTTAAACTCAAGGTATTGATAAAGAGAGAAGAAATCTCATTCATTATGTTATATCCTTAATGATTTTATTGACGGACTCTTTTCTCCCTAAGATGATTTTTTCCGAATAAATTAGGTTGATTTACCATCGTTCAATTTTCCTTATTGATTTATTATGGATAATCTTGTAACTTAATAACTTGACTAGTTGAGAATTTCGAGATTTTCTTTGTGTAAGGTTTAATAAAGGGAATGCACTCACTAACAGATTTTAAAAAAAATGAAAATGAATTTGAACTTGGGATCTCTTATTAAAAACGGAGGAATCTCATCCATCCCATTATATTCCTCCTCGATGATTTTGTTGACTTGGACATTTTTTCAACCTAAAACAACAATTTTTCTCCAATAAATTAGGTTTATGTTCAATTTTAATTTTCTACTCTATTTATTGTAGATAGAGTAGAATTTTTTTTTCTACTCTATTTATCATAGATAGCTTCATATAAATTTATTAACTTAGACTAATTGAGATTTGCTTTGTGTAAGTTTCACTAAAAGAAAAAAACGTGCACTAACAAAATCTCTTTTTAGAGAAAATAGATTCGAATTCGAGACAATTAGTTAAGTGTGAAGGAATCTCTTTCAATTCATTATATCTTTCGATAATTATTTCATTGACTTGATCTTTTTCTACTTAAAACAGAGAATTTTCTCTAATAAATTAGGTTTATCGTTCAATTTTATTTCCTACCCTATTTATTATAGATAGCTTCATAAATTTATTAACTTAGGCTAGGCGAGAATTTTGGGTAAATTTTCATTTTAAGGAAAAATGTTCACTAATGAAATGTTTTTTTAAATTGAAAATAGACTCAAACTTAAGATATTTGGTTAAGATCGAATGAATCTCATTCATTCTACTACACCCCTCATAATAAAAAACACCCCTTGATAATTTTATTAACTTGTCAATTTTTCTACCTAAAATAACCAATTTTCTCCAATAAATTAGGTTCATGTATTATCACTCTATTTTTCCTACTTGTGGAAGATAAGCTTTATAATCTACTTGTTTAAGATAAGCTTTATAATATATGGTTTATAATAATCTAATTAGGTAAAGTTATTATGGTCATTATTTTTTTATGAATGTTCCTTCTTTTTTGTGCGTTGAATGCTGAAATCATCAACCTATTAATTAAAGAAAAAATAATACACTACTTGTCATGAAGCTTAAAAAAGTAATAAACTAACAAATTGTTTATGTATATAATAAGTAAATTATTTTGCTACAAAATGTGTAGAATAGAATCAAAAAAATTTAGCCTCTTCCTCCTAATAACTTGATTCCTTCACCACAAATTTCATCCCATGCAAATATATAGGGATATTAATACTTTTGATCGCTAATAATTTTTTAGATTTAAGCGATGTATTTTAAAATTGCGTGAATCTAAATAGATAGTGAACTGAGTTGTTACATAAATTTTCATATTTTAACTTCAATTTATTGAAATGTATATTTTTAATCCCATTACTCGTGATTTTTCACAAATTTATCGAATTATATGTTCAATATTCAATTACACACATGTTGAGTAAATTTGTATTTTAACTCCATATTTTAATAATATTTATAGTTCTAAATAAAAGATATTTCTTTTGTAAAGAGATCAAAAACTTACATTTTAAATAATTACTTAAAAAATATTTTTTCTTAATCAAATATCGGAAGGTCCAAAAACAATAATCTATCCGTATAAGGGGATAAAAATTGTTATTATCCAAAAGAATTTAGAATATATTCCTCAATTGGAAAATTCTTTGATTTACTATTCTTTATTTAGTCAAATCAAGTGTATAACCAAGAGTCCAAAACAACTATTTTTTAATTTTTATTTCTTTTTGGATAGGGTACTATAATAGAAAATTACCTTTTTATATTTCTTGATTCCCCCCCCCCCCCCCTTCCCTCCCCCAAAAAAATAGAATGCTTATTATTTATTAAATATATGTGGTAAAGGAAAAAGTATCATTATTTATTTCATGATTGTCTCTTGTCATTTAACATGTTTAATTATCAGCTCGTAAGCTTAAGTTCTTGTGTCTGTAAGAAGTTATCTTTGTTTGAGAGTGATTTATTCTGTAATGTAAAAATTTATAAGGAAAACTCAAATTTTGTCGAGCCCTAATATATATATTAGATATCGAGCCAAAAAAAAGTTTATTTTCCCTTTAAGGTGAAAAAATATTTAGACCTTGAAACTTCTAATCATGAATAGGAAAAGTAATGTATGCTTTATTATCACTTCTCTGAAAATAAAAATAAAAATAAAAATATAAGTTTGTATACAAAATACTTCGCGTTCAACACAAAATCACTCTATCTCAAATTTTCGAATAAGCCAATTCATTTTGGACCCTGCAGAGATCTATTCATTTTTAAGAAAAATAAAAAACGGGGATTGGATTGATGATAAAATAGAATCCTGGGTCGCGAACAGTGATTCGATTGAGGATGAAGAAAGAGAATTTTTGGTTCAGTTCTCAATAGTGTAATATAGACAACCTGCTATAATAGATAAGGATCGAGTCCTACTTTAAGTTTTTCATTTTTTTTATTATTCCTCTTTCTTTCCTCTTTTTTTTTTTTTTTTTTT
>JAJOOR010005660.1:0-28081 GCA_036250505.1 Solanum acaule
CCAAATGTCTTTTAAGTTCTCCATTATCCTACATAATAAGTTATCCATTATTTCCTCATTTATGGTGAATTAAGTAAGGAAGAACGTGACATTTTATTGTTCTTTAATGAAAGAAAAATACTTTAAGAATATATTAAACATGATTAAGAGAATTCAATGGGTGATTGGTGAGGTCTTTTTTACATAGAATTTAAATAAGAAAAATAGGAAAAAATGTCAAAAAAAAAAAGATAAAAAAAATAAATGCAAATGGTGGCCTTAGAGAGGTGCCACACCACCTTTTCTAGATTCAACTTTATATATATATATAGAGAGAGATATTTGCAATTCAATTTGTATAACTTTTTAATGCAGTGTTTGTCCAACAAAGTGTCGTTTATAAATAAGGGTAATCCCATCTACTGGGGCGTAAGTGACAAATTATTTTATCACACTAAAATTAGTCTCAAGACAAGTCTCTAGTAAGAATTGACTTTCCATAAATAATGCAAAATGAACTAAAACAAAATGTGTTTTTCACTATTTTGACTATTAACTACTGCATTATTTATCATCAATACATACACATATGTAAATATATGTATATTACGGTATTTAAAATTAGTTATTTTATAGAATACATGCAAAATTGTTTACCAAAATATTTGTTTTATTCAATAAAAATATTCGACTGGTTTTAAGAGTCGCCACTTAATTTTTAAAGAAAAACTAAGAAAACTATTTTTTCAAAAGATTAAAAACAGAAATCTAATGAAAATATTAAAGGGTGGTTTGAGGTTCATATTAGCATTTCGAAAAGGGTTTGAAAGCACTCAAAATGTCTGCTAATACGTGATTATCCGGTAATTAATTATTTGGCTAATTGATTTTTAAGAAAAGAATTAGACTTGTTTAGGAAGTAGACAAACTATAGACTTCAAATCATTTTAAAACAAACGACTATTAAGACTTGCAATTTTATATCATTAAAATATTCAGAACACTAAATTTAAAGACACGCAAAAGATACATTTGTTTGGACTTGACCCAAGTTACAGTGAAGTACTAGAGAAAATGATCAAAATGGTCTTTAATGTATGGGCTTTGATTTCATTTGGTTCTTAATGTATGGACTTGATGAAAATGGTCATTTATGTATCATAAGTTGTGATCAATTTGGTCATTAACCCTAAAATTAATATATATATTTTTTGCCGTCAAAATACACGGAATATGTAAAAGATGCGCTCGTTCAAAACTTTCCTTCCCCTGTTTCCAAAAATTCCAAAGGGGCACATCAATTTTTTTTTAACCAAAAGGGCAAAATCGCTCCTGACGGAGCGATTTTCTTCTGACAAAATTGACAAAAAATAATCACAACAACGATTTTAAAGAAAAAAAAATAATTTTTGGACCAGCAACGATTTTTATGTTTTTTAAAGGAGTAACAATGTCAATTTGTCAGAAGAAAATCGCTCCGTCAGGAGCGATTTTGCCCTTTTGGTTAAAAAAAATTAATATGCCCTTTTGAAATTTTTGGAAACAGGGGAAGGAAAGTTTTGAACGAGCGCATCTTTTACATATTCAGTGTATTTTGACGGCAAAAATAAATAAATATTAATTTTAGGGTTAAAGACCAAATTGATCACAACTTATGATACATAAAGGACCATTTCCATCAAGTTCATACATTAAGGACCAAATGGAATCAAAACCATACATTAAGGACCATTTTGATCATTTTCTCGAAGAACTACGACAAAGCACAAATTACAGTGAAGTAATACCAAAAAAAAAAAAGGAAAAAGAATATTCTTGAATTTCAAAATCAAAATTCCGTCGAGAATACCCCGATGCTTATACGAAAAAAGCCTCAAATCCTCCAACAAAATGAACAGATGTACGGTTTTGATCGATTGGTCGTCCTTGGAGCAAGGACGAAAGACGCGGCTACAGCAGGTGCTTTTTGCTGGAACAGTACTATCGTACTAGGTGAAGAAGACGACGCGTCCACTGCTTGGAGCCGTTGGAATTTCTGCTTTCCGTGTATTTTGACGTTGCCGTTTGGAATCGTTTGATAAGCCAACGTCGTTTCGTTGCTGTTTGCGCAATAGTTGATGTCGTTTCCGTCTATTTGACGCCGTGTTGCTGTGCTGCGTGAAGGGCTTCTATGTTGCACGCAGTCGCGTGCTGCTGCTACTGATGTGGTGAACGTTGGAAGCTCTGGGTTTAGGAGAAGAATTGGGCCGGCTGAATGAAAAGAGTGGGCTGCTGTTAATTGGAACGTTTTGGTGGGCTGAAAGAATTGGGAATGGGTAGATAAGTAACAAATCAAAATTAAAAATATTTTTAAATTTAACGTAAATAATTAATTTTGTACTTAAACTATTGATAGCCTTAAAAACGTTATTTTATTTGACTAACTGAATTTAAATAAATCCATAACAAAACACACCTCTAGAAGCTTAGACAGAGTTATCAAAAATATGAATTTATCTGAACCTCTTCGATGAAAAAATTAACATACCCCATCAACATTGGACAGAGTCAGAGTTAGGGGCAAAAAATATTTATCCAAACTTCCTCGACAAAATATATTATATATACCACATTAATAAAATTAAGGATAAAAAGGGTTGTTTTAAATAACTTTATTGAAAAATTACATTGTATATATCAAATGAATATGGATGGAGTTAGAGGCAAAAAAAAAAAAAAATTATACTGTTTGATGAAAAGTTTATCAATTTTTTTATTAAAAATTCTAACTCGATCCCTACTATCGGAAAAAGAAGAGAAAGAAAAAAGAGCATACATGATTTAACAGAATCATCATTGCTCATCTTAACTCCTTGTAAAACAATAGCTTCTTCCGATTCTCCAAAATCAAAAGTTGGTGGTTCTTTATTACTACTACAACACCAAAACAAATAATTAAAATCCTCATTAAATAATTAATGAAATCTTTTTAAAGAATTTATATGTACTTTAGTGTGGAATGATACATGAAGCTTGTATTATAAGGCATGTTGTGCTCAATTGACAACAAGAGGGGTCCAAAGAATTTGTGTTTTTTTTGTCTCATTGTATATCTCTTGTTGTAGGTATGGCCAAGACACTTTTTGATATACTAAAAAATCATTTTAAAAAGAGGGCGATTCGATGCACAAAATACTTTGTGTTAAAGAGAATATGAAAAATTTAATATTTTTTACTATTAACTAGAGAGATAAAGTTATTTCGTGAATCAATAAAAAAATTATGTTATAAAATATGATTTTTTTATCGATTGGAAAATAGAATTATGTTGAAATAATGAAAATAACTATTGAATATTATTTTTTTCCTCACTAATTCAATCAAAATATTTATGAAAATAACCGTTCGACATAGTTTTAAGTGAAAAATAGTAAGTCCTTAATAACGATTAAAAGTTGTGATGTAGACGAATATTTCTACGACTCGATAAAGTACAAGAATTTTTAACGATTATTTTATTTTAATGGAGGTATTAGTTTTGTTAGTCTATCCATATCAATTTATATGATGATTTTTAAAAATGTAGCTATAAAACCCCCATTCATTTCATTTGTTTTCCCCAAAAAGAACTAAACATGTCTACTACTCCGATCGCTTCGTCCGTTTACCCGAACCCCACTCCCTCCGGCTCCGGTGACAACTCCGTCGTGTTTGACCCTTCAGCTCCTCTTCTGCCTCCTCCGTCTGTCGTCGACCTGGATCCCACTCTCACTCCCAGCTCCGGCTCCAGTGGCAACAGCCCTTCCTCAGTCGACGTTTCTGACCCTTCAGCTCCTCTTCCTCCTCCTCCGTCCGTCGTCGACCCGAACCCCACTCCCACTCTCAGCTCCGGCTCCGGTGGCAACAACCCTTCCTCCATCGACGTTTCTGACCCTTCAGCTCTTCTTCCTCCTCCTCCTTCCCCACCTCCTTCTCCTCCTCCCCCTCCTTCCCCACCTCCTTCTCCTCCTCTTCCTCCTCCAACTTGCTCTGTTTGCAGGTTGGTCTACTCCAACGGTTACGGCGATTGCAATGGCGGCCGTCGATGCCGATTTATCCAGGAGGAACTAACGGATGAAAATGCTGTTCATACTGGAGACTTTGGAAGTCTTCTCCAGAACTACCAAGGAGATCCCAAAAAGGTGAAATATCACCTCCGGTTGTTTCTCGCCGCCGCCGCCGCAGCTAAGCACAAGGGCCTTGCTCTGAAATTTTTTGACTTTATCATTCAAGGTATGGGAGTTATTGCTGCTGCAATTGCATGTGGAGGCTGCCACTGCTGCTGCTGCTGCTGCCACTGACCGGGATGTGTCTTTATTTATCTTTTGCATTGTTTCTCTAGTATCAAACTCGAATGAATGATTCGTGAATAGTTAAAAACTTTAATAGTTCAAACTCCACGAATTATTCATGGAATTTAAAGTTTTACCGTCTAAATGTGAAAAAATTGCATTCAGTTTTAAATTCGAGATGCGCAAAATTAAAGCTATTCCGAACATCGTGATAAAAGAAAATTAAATGTTCTAATTACTCTTACTTGTAATGTGAAGGTGAAACCAATTGTTTTAACAGAACAATATTGGTGTCAATCCATTTGGCCGGAACACGCTCCTCTCCAGTATAGCTAGTATCCGGTCCGTCCAGTATTATGCTAATCTAATTACATCTGTCCGTTTTTAATTTTGGTGGTCAGTAATCATTTAATTGAAATACCCCTCTAAACCACAGTTAAACCCATTAATTCTCTATTAATATTATTTGCTTGTTGATGATTTATATGCCGGCGGAAAAATTGTTGGAATTAGTTCTCTATTTATATATTTACAATTTTCATGATTTTTTCCTTTATTGATTAGTTTCATTTCAAATCTCCTAATATCAGTATACTCCCCCACCCACGCCCCTCTTAAAAAAAAAAAAAAAAAGAATCACAATCACGTTCAAGTTAAATATAATAAAGATTATTCATTATATATATTGACATTTTATTATAACGATTTGATTTTACCTTTGAATCGATTTTTCGTGTTATATTTTATTTCTTTATAATAACATTCTACCTATAATAATAATATGACATTCATTATAGCAGTAATAAAACTTTCAGACTAACATTGCCTCTATAACTAGAGGCTTAATTGTACTCCAATATTTTCTTAAGATGAGGCTGTTTTTTCCAACGATTCATACCAAGTTAGGATTCTCTGAATTATAAAACAAAATTGGAACAACAATATTTAAAAACAAAAAAATCAATCTGAATAAGATTTCCAGCTATACCAATAAGGTAAAGATAAAATAAATAATTAATGGGTTTAACCATAGTTAAGGGGTAATCCAATTAAATGATTAATAACCAATGAAATTGAAAATGGACAGATGTAATCAGATCAACATAGCACTGAACGAACTGGATACTAGCTATACTGGAGGGGAGCCTTTTCCCATTTGGCCCATGTAAGCAAAGGCTTTTCTCAAAAGCAACCATACAAAATTATATTCCTAATTGAAATAAAACTCAAGAAGCTAACTAAGTAGTGAGTACTGATTAGTGATTACAAATTAGTATCAATAGTGGAAAATGCATGCATAGACTTTTGAATGCCAGCCAATAATCAGTCACCTTTTTTGTGAAAAGATCAGTAGCACAAGTGTAAAAAGTCGATGGGCCCCACTTCTTAAAAAAAATTGTTTTTTTCTTATATACAAGTGGAGTAGGGCAATTTTTTTTAAGTAATCAATACTACTAGTTAGGTTTTGAGTTATATTTCAATTACAAATATAATTTTGTGAAAATAAATTGTATGTTAGGTTACCAATTTATATTATCACACTGTGGATCAACAGTAGTAGAATAATATTTAGAGCTAAAATAGATTAATACATGGAGTACTGTGTGATTTGTTACTACTCTATCGGTCCAGCACCAACATGGAGTTGTGATGGAACGTTGGAATATATTTCTTTTCACTCTAACAAAGGTTTATCAATGTTGTTGGTTTTTGCTTATATTTTATTGAATTTGCAAGATTTTGTACTAATTACTTATTGTAATTAATGGAGTTTTTTTACTATAAAAAATTCATCTTTGTCGTATGGTGGCTTGTCCCTTATATTTTACGATATGCAAGAAAGAGGTTTTAGTTTCAAATTTTTAAAATTGAGTCAGGAAAAGTAAATACGTTCACAATTTAATCTAGTTAAGCTACGTTAAAAATTGAATTTGTTTTTTTCTTATACACAAGTGGAGTAGAGCAGTGGGTACAATATTTTTTATTAACCCGATTTTTTAAAACAAAAACTATAATACAAGTCAAAAGCATAATAAATATCTAATCAAAATTTTATATATTACATTACAATATATATATATAACTGATGTGGCATGCCACTAAGGGTTGGAATCATATTTATCTTTTTTTTGTGGTTTTTTTGAGTTTTTCCTTCATTTTAAAAGACATAAAATATTATTTCAAGTTTTTGCAGAATATTAAAGTTTAGTATTTAATTAATCCTCATTAATGGATAAACATAAAAACTTCAGTTATCAATTCTTACACAGTTTTCTTAATTATAAAATTTAAGAGGATTTAATCCTTATCACTTAACTAGTAAACTGAACCGTGCCTCGCGCGGTATATTATATTACTTAGAGTCGAGACTTGTTCCCTGCTAAACAAAATAATTAAGGAAAAAAAATCTTAACATTAAATTGACACCAAGAGAAATCAATTTTTAAAAAATCCTTTGGATATAATAATGGTGTAATATTTAAAAAAAGTTAAAAATTGAAATTAGCATACCAAAGCTTTTAATAAAGCATTATGCTCTCTCCTAATTAACATCAATTCAAACACAATGTCATTTATGAAAGAAATTTATTATTATTTAAAATAAGTCAAAAAAAAAACTAAATGGAATATATTGTTATGAAACTATAGAATAAGAAGAAGAAAGTAGAGAGAAGAGAAGAGAAGAGAAGAGAAGAGAAGACTTATTATTTCTCTGAGGAATGATATTACATTGAAGAGGACCCCTCTATTTATAGGGGAAATCTAACTTGGTCCCCCAGACTCCACATAATAGACATTCACTATAATACAAATACTTTATAACATATATAAAGTATTCACAATTTATTAATCAAAATTCATACACATAAAGAAATAGTGAATAACCTTATTTTGATAACCCGTAATAATCATATGCAAAATTTCATTATCGACAACTAATTAAAATTCATTAAAAGAAGGTTCTATATTTCCATAAAACATTCACGATTCTAATAATTTCAAATAATTAAATTATCATCGAAAAAAATAAAATTCTCAACCTAAATAACTTATGGAGAAAGTACATTTAATTTTCAAAATTCTTTTTAATTTTCAAATTCAAATATTTCAAGTTTTAATTATTCACATTTAATTTAGGTTCATACATTCCTATATAAATTTTCATCACTTAGGAGTTTTAAATCCTTTAAAGTACTTGATTTTCGTATACTTTTATTTTTGTTTAAAAAAAAGTAAAGAAAAAAAATAACAATTCAAGAAAAAATTAATTCTTTCTGTATATATTTCCAAAAATTATGACGTTTCTTTGTATATTTTTAATAAATCTAATTACATGTACATTTTTTTTTATACTTTTTGTTTTTATTTTTTCCTCACCCTTTTCACTTTTTTCTTCTACCCGTTCCTTTTCTTTAAAAAATTGTCAAATATATGTTCTTACTTCTTTTTTTGCAACTTCTTAATAATAAAGATAAGTAATCAAAAGATAATATTATATAGTTTCAACATAAGAAAATAAAACAAAATATTAAAATAGCACATAAAATATATTATAGAATATGAAGAGGTATAAATATTATACACATTAATTATTTCAAAAGGTTAGTGAGATTAATAAGAAAAGCAATTGGGTAAATAGCTACTACATACATAAAAAAGAAAAGTTTTTTTGATTTCTTAATTAGTAACACAATACAAATTTAAGATTTTCTCAAAATCAATATTTTTGTTTGTACACCATAAGTCCACTTACGCTTCCATTAATTAAAATTAAAACTTCAACTCCTCTTTTAGGAAAGTTCAAATTTCATTACTTTACTAATAGAAGATAGTAGTTGAAGTAAAAAGCTAAATCCATCTGCATCAAACAAATAAATATAAGTTAGATTGTGTTCTACTTTTAAATAATTGAATATCATAAGCAGTTTTCAAATTTCAAATGATCTAATAAAAAATAGAGCACAATAAAATAAATAGAAGCAGAATTTATTTATTTTCAATTAAAGGATAAATATAATGACCTTTTAAAAATTATATTCAACACCACACGCTTCTTGATGCAGATGCCATAATCTGAAAAATTTAGCAAATGTCAAGTAAAAAGCACTCATACATGGGATTCAAAAGTGTAATTTATTCACAGACAAGTTTTGTCAGTATAGAAATGAATATTTTTAGATATGCTAGGAAGATGACACATACAAATAAGCCCAACTTAATATAATCCACACTAAATAGCAGTAAGAATTGTTGTGGTGAGGTAAAGTTTTTGTCTTTTTATATCCTAATTTTGACATGATAATGGACATTAAAACTGGAGAAATTGAAAAGCCAAAGGTCTAGCTACTAATTAGCATTACGTGGGTGAAGCAATTACTTGGGCTTTATTGGAAATTATTATTATGTGGGCTTACTGTTTTTTTTTTTGTTAAAGACTTTAATAACATAACTGTTAGGCATTAACATTACCGTTAGTAAACATTTCTTTTGTTAGGTTTTTCTTAAACTATTTAATTAGTACAATATTATGGATTAAAAAAATGAAAAAAATGAGAAAAAAATAAATAGGAATGCTGACCATAGAGAGATGCCACATCACCTTCTTTATATTCAGCTTTATATATATATATATAGATTATAAAATTTGAAAAGGTACTAATATTTAAAGTAGAGTAGCTAATCACAAAATATTTCAAACAATATGGTAGAAGGTATTCATCAATTTATATTGATGTGTTTATTCTTGTCGGAATAGTGGAAAAAATTCATGGTTTAATTAGCTCTTTTCTCAATATTTCATTTTTTCTGTACAGTTGTGTTTCAAACATTGTTTCTGTTTTAAATATCTTCTTTCTTTTCTTTACTTTTTTAATTTTGCAGGAACATCAAACAATATTCATTGAACATGCACATATCGGTGAGAGAAAAATTCAGCAACGCACCGAAACAGTAGCAACAATCATGAAGAAGAGCAAGTTACCAAGCAACGGAAAAAGAACGACAAAAATGACACAACACATTGAAAGCTAATTTAGAGATGAGGAGAAGAGATCTTAGAATGAACAAAAAAGTCGCGACTCCTTTACTTTGTCTCTTCTTCTGATGATGATGAAATGTTATTTTTTTCATGAAAAGAGACGGTATCTCATGATCCTTTTGAAGATACTGATGTAAGAAGAGAATAAGAATTTTTGAAAGAATGTTTCACTATAATTTCTTCTATAAAAAAATATATATTGAGGAAAAAAAATTATTTTGATTGTTGTTACTTATAGAAAGAACAATAAGTGGTCCAAGAGCAAGAAAAATTATTTAGAAGAGAGAATCAATTTATTTATGAAATTCATATTAAACTAGGAAGAGAATAAGGAGAAATATATATTCTAATTCCATTATTTATTTTCCTTAAAAAACGTTTTTCTATTTTATTTTTCCCTATCTATTTTTAATGAAAGATTGTTTTATTTTCTTTTATATATTTTTAATTGAAGTTTGTTTATATTTTTGTAGTTTTTTTTTTGTTGTTAAATTATATTTTTTTTTTCTGATTTTAAAAGATTGAAATGTGACCAGATCTAATTTCATTCATCATACTAATTTATTTTTTTTACTTTCTTACCATAATTTGATCTCACTCATTTATGTCTTTTCTTTAAAGAACTTCTTTTACCTTCTTTTTTTTATATACTTTTTTATTTATTTATTATCTGAAATTAGTTATCATAACTTGGTAAGAATTGCTTATATATTTTTTTTTACGAAATTTGATTTATTTTATTTGAATTTAGATTATTTCTTCTGCTAAAGATTCATTATTTAAAATTAGAAAATGATGACAACCTTCTTATTTCAGATATTTTTTTAACATTTTCTCTATATTTTCTTAAATTAATTGCTAAAAATTGTTTCTGGAAGTTTATTTATTTATTTTTCTAATTTTTTAGTATTTTTTTAATTTTTAAAATAACGAAAAATTTACCTTAAAATCTTACTGAATATCAAATATGACCATATTTAAATCTTTTCATCATTGACGCTAATAATTTTTAAAATTTTCTTTCCTTAATCTCATCATTAATGTAATTTATATCATTTTCTTAAATCAATTCTTTCCTTGCTTTGTTCTTTGTACTTTTTATTTATTTATTTATTTTTAAAATTATTTTTTATAACAGTATAATAATTGCATTCCTTATACATAAACAGAATTTGATTTGTCATTTATTTCTAATTTCCATTTTAATTCTTCTTAAAAACGTATTTTTTCCTTATCTATCTTTAATTGAAGTTTGTTTCGTTTTCTTTTATATAATATTTAATTGAAGTTTATTTTATTTTATTTTATATATATATATATATATTAAGGACTAATTTTTATTTTTTTTATAGGTTTTTTAAAAAAAAAACTTTAAATTTTTTTTATTTCAAAAGACAAAAAATTTACTTTCAAATTTTATAGAATATCAAATTGACTACATTTAATTTCATTCATCATCAATCATACTACTTTTTAACTTAATTATCTTAATTTGATTGTTACTCTCATTTATGTCATTTTCTTAAAGCACTACCTTTACTTTTTTATTATTATTTTTATTTTCTACTTTTTTTTTTATTACAAGAAATTAGTTTTTATAACTTGGTAAGAATCATATATATTTGTTTACAAAATTTGATTATTTTTTTTTTAAAAAAATAGATCACTTCTTCTGCTAAAGATTTTACACACATATACGTAATATAAGTAAATTAAAATTAGAAAAAGATGACAACCTTCTTAGTTTAGATACTTATTTTTATTAATTTTTTTTGACATTTTCTCTTATATTTTCTTAAAATAATTGTTAAAGATTATGTGGAAGTTTATTTATTATTTTTTCTATTTATTTTTTGTACTTATAAAATTTAAAAGACCAGAAATTTTAGCTTAAACCTTATAGAATATCAAATACGACCATATTTAAATCATTTCATCATTGATGCTATTGATTTTTAAAATTTCTTTCCTTAAACTCACCAATCACCATTAATGTTATGTGTATCATTTCCTTAAATCAGTACTTCTTTTCCTTTTCTTTCTTTTGGTTCTTTTTACTTTTTATTTCTTTATTTATTTCAAAAATTAATTGTCATCACTTTATAAAAATTGCATTTATATATATATAAATAAAATTTGATTTGTCTTTTTTTTTTTTATTCTTAGATTATTTCTTCTACTAAAGATCGATATATGTATGTAATAGTAAAGCTAAAAATATAAGAAGTGATGTGACATCCTTCTTAGTCCATATATTCATTTATTTGTATCAATTTTTTTTTTTACATTTTCTCTTATATTTTTCTTAAACTAATTACTTAAAAATGAAGTTAGTTTATCAAAAAAATTATAATAATTATTTGCATTGCTCAATTAAAAAGAGAAAAAAAAAACTGTAAGAGAAATAAAATATGCATGAAATGTTTCCGTTTTTAATAATTTGTTTTATTTTCATTAGAATAGAGTCTAAAAATATTTATTTTGAAATCGCTCATTTTAAATCTTTCACATTTTCATTGTTCATTATTTTATGCGAATAAATACACATCTTCTTCTTTTTTATACTAATGGTTATAATGCACTGTACATAACCTGAAAATCAATATATTAAAAATATTAATTTCATTCTTATTCTTGATTATCACTAGACTATTATAACTTATGAATTTAAAGGTTTCGACAAAAGAAAAAAAATCACATGAACTTGAAGTATGGGAAGTTATAATTTATGAATAGGTAATTTATAAAAAGGTTGTTTTAAATTATTGTTATACTATGCGAAGCGCATACTAGTTAGATAAATAAATTTGGTCGTAACTTCTCATGTATATAATTAAATTGGTTATTGATAACTTCTCATGTAAATGTTCTAATTAAGGTGCATGAATAATGAATGAAGCATCTCACCTCTCGCACCTCGTTCGTTCGTCCTTGCTCCTGACATCTCCTTAACTCTCTTCATTATTTTTCCGTTGATAATTCTACAATTTTTAGCATGACTATAAGATACTTAAGATTGACAACAACGATGGTGATTATTTTAGATTAACACTACAAAACAAGGCATTTATTGCTATAAATTTTTTTGTAGCTAAATATTAAATTTTCCGTGGCTAAACACTTTAGCTACATTATTTTTTTTCGTAGCATTCGTAGCAAGATGTAGCGTGGCTAATAGTTAGCTACAAACTTTACATGACCCGTGGCTAAGTACTTATACTTATTGCTACAAAAAAAATTATGGTGTAGCTGCGATGTAAAAAAAGTTTTGCCACGAATAATATACTTTTAGCAAGTAATTTTATTCTTGTGCCACGATTAATAAAATTTGTAGCTATCTTTATATTATAGCCACAAGGTGTTGTATTGTAGCAAAAAAAGTTAATTTATTTGCCATGCAAACTTTAATTTTATGGCTATTTCTATGGTTTATTCTTGTGGCAATAGTACTCATATTTAGTCACATATTAAAATATTCATAGCTATGAATTAAAGTATTTGCCACAAATACTTTTATATTGTAACTAAAAATTCATGCCTATAGCCATGAAATACATATCACTATAGCTAAAAAAATCATTATTTGCTACGAAAAGTGAAACATTTTAGCCATGCTCTTAATACGTTGCAATTATATATAGGAGTATATGTCTAGCTACAAATTCAACATTTCATGGCTAAAAGTATATACTTTATAGTCACAAGATATAAATTGTAGCAAAAGATTCAATTGCCATGAAAATGAAAACATATATACATTACTATTTGCGTGGCAATTATTATATCTATGGAATGAAAATTCTGCCACAAATATTGTTAGCCGCAAAAATTCATACAATTAGCTAAGAAATCATTTTTGAAATGAAATATATAGACAATTATAGCAAAATATCTTAAATTGTGCTAAAAATACAATATATTAGAGAAGAGATTTAATAAATTTCAACTATATCATTTAAAATAGTGAAATATCATTTCACTTAAATATATAAATAAACTTTTACAAGGGAAAAAACTAATAATTCATGTCCCCGTCGATTTTGATTCCGTCACTTCTCCCCAAGCTGCAACAACAATTAAAAAAATAAATAAGAAAATGATATAATAAAGTATTCATTTAAAAAAAATGAATTTTATTTTTTAATATAACACTAGAGGAGATTTTCCATTCTTTTGAAAATGAAAATAATAATCATTATTACTAGTTGAATTTAGAAAATGAAATAAAAGTCTTTCAACTCTGTTCTAAATATAATTTATGTGCACCATTTCGTGTCTAAGTCTCGCATCTTACAATCTAGTTCTTCGATCATGCAGATTCATCTAACTCCCAATTGAATGTTTGACACCTAATCTTGACGTCGCCGACACACATGATACCTACTTCATGATGCCTAACCAATACCTCCTTTCGCTGCACCTACTAAGCTCAACAAACTGATCTTACTGCCTTGGCACTTTCGAAACTACAACATCAGAAATATGCCAGACAATGGAAGCCTAATAAATTACCAGAGTATTTTAAAGCAAGCCTATTATGTGCCAGATGATACCTTAGCATATTCCTAATCTCATGGAAAATCAAACATATCTTGACAAAGATGAATCCAGTTGATTGCATTTTAAGAGCTGCAATAACACCACGATCAAAACAAATACCAGTAGCAAGTAGATAAAGCAATGCAAACACCGAGCACTGCAAATAAGTTCTACTTCATATTTTTTAATTGTTGTATTTCAAAATGGACGTTAAATGTTATTAATGAAGATGTGTGATGTTGGCCTAGCCTCAAATCATATTAATCTAGTAGAAAGACAAACAAGATAAGAAATGGCCAACATAATGCTACCCTGGTCATTCTAGAGATCCAATCAACAAAAAACAACAAAAGGAATAAGGTTCTGCCAAATTTATTATATCAAGATAATTGATGCAAAAATTGAATGATAGTTAACTATTTTCTATAATGAACTTGTTGAGCCACATCACCCGGACATTACTATATATGTCACCACAGACTCGTATTGCAACACACTGACCAACTGCATCTAATAATCATGGTACTCTACCTCCTTTAGTTGTTGATTCACGTGAAAATTTTCTAGACAACCCCTCATTTCCACCAAGCCCTTAACCGTTACCCACTTCTTTACATATTTAAACCCCCTTGAAATTAAGTTTACGGCCAACAAATTTATACACCTTCATGTGGGACTCCTCACGTCTCCTCTTCATTACATAACACTCCCATCAATCCATAATAATAGCCAATTACACGAACCTCACCCATCTGCCTTCTCCCGACTAGCCCCTTTAATACCTAATGTATGCTCGTTCGAGCAAAATTCACTACCTTATCCAATCCCTCTTTTTAATCGCTTTCACTAGCTTCCTCATTACTCTCGGACATTATTGAATCCAAGACATAGAATCTGCCTTGTCCAAACCACAATGGCTCGCTACCATGCACTAAGAGAAGCATGCCTTGTGCTTCAACAATACTTGGCAACTTGCGCCCCAATATCCTCAAATGAACATAGTTGGATCACGGTGGGTTTTTAAGACAAAGTTGAAGGTAATTTGTGAACACTATAAAACTCACAATTAAATACCAACTAGTCACATTCACTAATCAATCTTGCAGTATGTTCCCTTAGAAAGAAAAAATTGTATTCAACCAATTCTCTATTATATGTATCAAGTCAACCTCCAAATATTTGTGCTTCTAGCTCTATTGGATAGTACATAGAAATTAAGAATAAAAAAATTTTCCCTCCACCGAACACTCCAAATATGTGTCTTATGGAAATACAAAAAGCTTTGAATAAAAGTACTAAAAAAGATTCAAGTGTATATAGTGCAGATTTTTTTTGAGAATTAAATATGTTTAGTTGGAAAAATGATATAAAATGAAAAAAAAAAGAAAAAAAAAGGAGATGCATTACAATGAGAAAATAAAAAGTGGATAAGATGTAGAAATACTCACAACAAAGGTATGGAAGGAATAACACACAAGAAGTCATTTTCAGCATTCCTTCCAAATGGTGTGGCACATAAGTTGTGCAACCTTTGAGAATTTGAAGAATCCATTGTTGTTCTTGCACATTATTGAATCAGACAAGAATTCACGAGATCCCATCAATTTAGCTTAAGATGTTCTCTCAGGCATTTAGTCAAACACTTGTAGGGCAAAATATGATATTCATAATTGTAAAATGCATGGTAACATTCCTACAAATCTTTCTTCAACAAACTCATTTCCTATTCACCACTCTATTACAACACCATATAAAATCACTATAAGTAGATTTTCACCACTCTATTACAACACCGTATAAAATCACTATAAGTAGATTTCAAGTCTTTTACTGTGAACACATAGGCCAGAAACAAATGCACAATAAATAAACATAATTCAATTCATATGTGAAATCAAAACGTAATCTAGAAAGAAGCAACAATTCAGATCCAAAATAAAAATGCTTGCCTGATATTATTTCAATATGCAGTAGATAAATAGAAAAGAGAGAGAGAGAGTCAAGCAAGAAGACAATACATTTTATATAGATTCTCTTAAAGCTGCTTGAGGAATTGAGGCAGGGGAATGAACTTGAATATTTTGCTTTTGAGAGAGGGAGGCCGTAGGGAATAGGGTTATTGGAAGATTTTGAGAGGGAGATGTGGGAGGGAAAGATTTAGACAAATAGTTTTAATCATATTTTTAGTCCAAACTCATTTATAATATGTTATATAATTACTAGTAATGTTCATGTATTTAGTATTATTATTTTTTAGAGTTAAATATAATTAGTGATGAAATAATTTTAAATGATTTAGATTTTCAATATTAGAGGTAAATATGTATTATTAATGAATAATAATATGATATTTGAAGCAAATGTTATAATATATTTAACAATTGTATCTAACGTTGTTATTTTAACAATATTTTTATACCATTTTTAATAATATTATGTGACAAATATGTTTATTTTATGACACTTATCCCAAATGTCACTAAATAGATTACGTCGTATATTTAATTTTTTGTTATGTCAGGTTCAACTCTATAGCTAATTCTCATTATATAATTAAGAAATTTAATTGTTGGTCATTAAAAAATATAAAAAGAATTTTTTTTTCCTGCTCGAATCTTAAATTACAATTCCAATAAATATTGAAATAAAAAAATAATTTCAAAATGACAGAATCTATTACTTAGATTTGTTTTTTATTAATGAATTTGCTACACATTGTTATTTATTCATTTAAATTATATTTAAAACTTATAACTATAAAGTAAAATCTCATAATACTAAATCAAATCGAATTATATATGAGCATCTAAGTACATTAATTAAGGCATAATTCTAATAATATATATAGGTACGGGTCAAAAAATAATTTCTAAAGCACTTGTTCAGGATAAGCATGAGTGAACCTTGATTCGATTTTGTATAAATTCATTTTAAGTAGTCAATTAAACTTAACTAGATATAATCTAACTATAAATTATATTTGAAACTTACAAGTTAAACAATATAAAATTGAACCAAATAAAATAATCAATACCTAAATACATTTAATGGATAAAGATATTGTCTCTATTGAACAAGTTCGAGTCAAATAGTAATTTTTAAAATACTTGATCAAGATGAACTTGAGTGAAACTTAGTGCAATTTTTTACTTTAAACTCTATATATTTTTACTTGATCAAATGCCATTAGATGTATAACTACTATTTTTTCAAATTATATTTTTAACTTATAAGTATGTCTGTAAAATTGAATTGAATGGAATGATGAAACCTATAATTAATTATACTAGAATCTATATATATGTTGTTTCAATAAAATAGGTTCGAGTCGAATAACAATTGTTATCGAAGCACATGATCAAGATGTAGCCTAGGTTTGAATTAGTGAAGTTGATTTTATTGAAAATTGATAAAATTATTTGGTCAAAGATAATTATATAATAACATCCTATTTATTTAAATTATTTTTGAAATTTAATATTAAAACCTTGAAAAATTGAATCGAATAGAAAGATGAACACTTCTAATTATACTAACTCGATAAATGTATTGTTCGATAGTAGAATTTCAAATTACGAGACATATAATAGCTATATAATCTCATGTTGTATGATTTTATAACAAAGATTGTCTCTTTAATTTACTTTTTGACCTTAGTTGGTAAATTTATCTACAATTTAAATAATGTTTTGATGAGTAATTAATTTTATGATACCATGTAAGAACTTGTCTATGACAACAAATACATATATAATTCTATAAAATATAATATTCATCTAATTATACAAATTTGTTATAATTGATTTATTGTGATTATATTAGTACTATTGTAATTGTAACTTTGATTATTAAAAAAATACTTAATGTGGCAAAAAGTTTATTAATCTTACAATAATTGTAATTCACGATAAAAATAAACAATTAGTTACAAATTTTATCACAACAATGACTATTTCATTTTGTCATTACAAATAATTATACTAATTAAGTCCATTATTAACATAATTTTTACAACTTAAAGAAAAAATAGTTATTTAGCCACAATAATTTATTTCAAATAATTTATTGTGGCGAAAGGTGTTTATTTCTATTAAAATTTTAATTAATGGAAAAAATAAATAATTAGCTACAAATTTACTATAGCCAAAATATTTATGGCTAATCATTTAATTATTGCTACAACTTTTAAAAACTTGAAGCATAAATATTTATTTAGCTACAACAGTTTGTTTTAAATAAATTTATCGTGGCTCAAAGATTACTATTGCTACAATAAGTTTCAACAGGTGGCTTAAGTTAAAATTTAGCTACAAAATTTTGCTATAGAAAAATACATGTGGCTATATCATTTGACTATTGCCACATTTTTTTTGTAACTTGTAGCAAAAATATTTATTTAGCTACAATATTTTGTTTCAAATAAGATATTGTGGCTAAAAGTTACTATTGCTACAATAAATCTTAACTCGTGGCAAAAATTAATAATTAACTACAAAATTTTATCATAGCAAAAAACTTATGGCTATTTTATTTAACTATTGCCATGATTTTTTTATAACTTGAAGCAAAATATTTTATTTAGCTACATTAATTTGTTACAAATAATTTATCGTGGCTAAAATACTACTATTGCTACAATAATATTTATCACGTAGCAAAAATTGATGATCAGCTACCGAATTATATTGTAGCAATAAAATTGTAGCTATTTAGGTAATTATTGCCACGACTATTAATAATTAAAGCAAAAATAAAGAAATAGCTTCGTTAATTTGATTTTTGTGGGTAAGAATTTTTACGAATTTGTCGATAGCTATGAAATTCAAAATATTGTGGCTATTACTAGGCAATAGCTTCAATATTTGAATTCATAGCTTAGATTTCGTGGCTATAAATATATTTTGTTGTAGTGTAACCAGTAAAATTCTTGCACTAAAGAGTGGTTCTTAGAGAAAATTGATAACAATGATATACGTCATGACGACACTCTTTGGCTTGCTGGAAGGGAGAGCAAAGAGTCTGGCGACCATGGTGGGCTTCATCTTATAGGAATTAATAATCATTATTCAATCTTACGTGTAGCCATGGTGAAAATCGTGCAATCTTAGGGTTTTTGCTCACTTCTGGACATAATAAAGATGGTGAATTCATAGGAGATCCGGTAAGATATTATTATATATTAACGATAATGTTGTATTCGTGTGACTTATGAGGTCGTGGACGATCTTCCTTTTTTTGAGGAGATGATGATAAGTGTATTTTGCTTTGATACCAAAATCCTTTCCATCATTATAATAATCAAATTTGAATAAACAGTAGTAATTACGTCTGCTATATAATTTTGATTTTATATATATAGTGTAATTGTTTGATGACAGATGAACCTCCTTCCAATACTCTAGTTATAGGGTAATTTAGGTATAACTCCCTACTTGTGGCTATTGGCGGGCTCGACTTTATTATATAATCAATCATTAATGCTTGTGAGTTGTGCCATGTGCATGGACGTAGACTATCTATATAACACTATTTGGTGAGATTTTTTTTTGAATCGTGTGTAACTTATATACGTGGAATATTAATTACTAAATTATCTTTATATTTAAAATATGGTGATATATGATAATAATAAATTCAATTGTTTTTTTTCCAGATGGGAATGCCTGAATTGTATGTGGTTCCACAAGGCATGGAGGATATTATTGATTGTATTAAGAAGAGATACAATAACATGCCCATATTTGTGACTGAAAATGGTAATTGTCGATCTCCTTAAACTTGTAGAATTTTTCAGACATTATCATGGTCGATTGTGTATTTTATGTAATTAGAAGTATATAATAAAAATTTTATATTCAGGATATGGTTCAAATGATAATCAAGAAGGAGGATATGACTTAGACAAAAACATTAATCGAATTAAATTTCACAAAACATAATTAGCATCTTTGGCTCGATCAATTAGGTATTTCTATCCATAAAATATTAATCATGAGATTTATAATGAGTCAATTTATAGCAAATGCGAACTTGCAGCAATCACGACTCGTATAATGATTGTCACAAGATAAATCATGAATTCTCATGTTTCAACAACCTAAAAATCCTCTCCAGGAAGATGCAGAGACTCTTTCTTTATAAACCCTATCCATCGTGTTACTAATATAGAAAAAAAAAAACTTATTTTTTCAACACCTATATTGATATACTTATACGCTAATAATGAGTGGACCCAATCCAATAGTTATTTCTAACATAAACAAACACCTAAAATCTTACATATATTTGCAATTCGAAATATGCCTACCACTTTTGGTCAATATTACTTTTTCTGTCTCATTTCATGCTACGGGTAAAATAATTTTTTCGATCTCAAACTTTTTAGAAATATACTGAAGCAATACTAGTTATGTTGGTTTGTAATACTTTACAATTAGTTTTTAAGTATTTAAATTTTATTTTAAACTTCTTGAAGAATCTCTACCTCCAATTCATAGTTAAAATCAAGTGTTTTATTTTATTAAATTATTTAAATTTCACATTTTTTTCTCTTATAAATGGCGCTAATGTACGTGGTTATTTCATAGGGAAAACTACATAAATGGGCCATAAAATCTAAAATAATTACAAGTTCATACCCATATCCAAAGTAATTCCTGAAATACACATTCTCTTATAAATAATTACAGTCCATACCCCAGTTCATTAAGGGTGATAATTTTCGCTGAAGTGATACTAAATCGGTATCATATACTGTATTGGTATAATTAAGGTTGATAATTTCGCTTAACTAATACTAAATCAATATATATATATATATATATACACAGTATTGGTATCATTAAATTTTTTTGTTCAAAATTACTTATTAGTCAATGATACTATAAGAGTATATATGTATATTGTTGTGGTATCATTAATGTTTCTTGTTCATAAATTACTCATTAGTCAATGATACTATAAGAGTATATATATATATATACTTTTATAGTATCATTTTCTAATGAGTAATTTCTTGACAACAAACTTTAATGATACTAGTACAGTATATATATACTGATTTAGTATCAAGTCAGCGAAATTATCAGCCTTAATGATACCTATATAATATATATGATACTAATTTAGTATCAGTTAAGCGAAATTAGTAAATGGGGTATATAGTGTAATTATTTAGTGGGGTATGAATGTAAAGGGGTATATGTTTGTAATTATTTTGCTTTTATGGGGTATTTGCTTATTTTCCCCTATTTCATATGGAGCTTAATGGATAATCTTGAATGGAATTTTGGTTACACCATTAGATTTGGGCTTTGTTATGTTGATCCACTTAGGTTAGATCGAAGCCCAAAACATTCGGCCCATTGGTATCACGATTTTCTCACCAATGATATACAAGCAAAGAAATCAATATAAGGAGTTTATTTTTTTTATTTTATTTTTGGCAATATATGTTAAATTTTTGGTTTATTTAGAATTATTTTACATTTAATTTTTGAAGAATTGAGCATTATAATATTAAATTTTGTAATTAACATCAAATTTCATTGGAGGTAATTAGGATGTACATAGTACGTACACTCCTTACTTCGACTTTTATAATATTGAAAAGTTATTTTCTGCAAACTCCTCAAAACCCAAATACATGGTACGAAAAAAATATGTTTGTTAATGATTATATTACAAAGAACATACAAACTATTGAGAACTTCAGCAGCTTATAGATTAGTTATTCACCTTCCAGTTATGCATTAGAGTTAGTTAGATAGTTTATTGTTAGTGCCAGCTGTAGCAGTAATTAGTTATTCTAGAACTTTCTCTTTATTTGTATAAATAGATAGCTTGTACCGTTTCATTGTAATTCAATTAGCTCAGTTCATGAAATACAAAAACAGTTTCTCTCATTTCCTTTCGTATTGATCATCAATGGCATCATGTGTTCACCATTAGAGAAGATCAATCCAAGCTCAGCGAGTTAGATTTAACATGGTATCAGAGCTATAGAGGTTTTCCTTATTTGCTCAATTTCATATCTGCTCGTTTTCATCTTCACTCGTTTTGCTCATCTCCAATTTCATTTTTTTTTTCAATTCAACAATTGTTTCGATTCTCACTATGGTTGAAGTTGTGGATCAAGTTGATGGATCCTCATCCTCTATTCTAACTCCCATCACTTTCGATGTTGGAAGCCCATTGTACATCCACCCCTCTGACAGCGCAGGTTCAGTGCTGGTTCTTGTACCATTCGATGGTGTTGGCTTTCGATCTTGGAAGAGGGGTGTGCTGCGTTCACTTTCAGTGAAGAACAAATTAAGGTTCATCAATGAAGAGTGTATGAAACCAAGCCCATAGTCTCCATATTATCGTCAATGGGAGATATGTGACGCCATGGTTACCTCCTGGATACTGAATTCTTTAAGCAAGGATATTGCAGACAGTTTAGAGTACGTGTTTGATTCATTGGAACTATGGAGTGAGTTACACGATCGGTATGATCGAACCAATGGGCCTAAGCTGTATTATATTCAAAAGGAAATTAACAATCTCAATCAAGGCACTTTGGACATCACCTCCTACTACACAAGGATGAAGAAGCTTTGGGAATAACTCACCACACTAAGTGCTAAGAGTATTTGTAGTTGCACTTGCACATGTGGTGCTAAAGACACAATGCACAAGGCTGAGCAGGACTGACGACTCATTCAATTCCTTATGGGTCTCAATGAAGTTTATACCATCATCTGAGGAAGCATGCTAATGATGAATCCATTACCCTCTATGGGACAGGCTTTTGCTTTTTTGGTCTAGGAAGAAAAACAAAGAAAATTAAAGCCAAACAACCACTCCTTTGCAGAATCTTCTTCTTCCATGAATGTCAGTTATAGTTCTTCACGAAGTTTTAGGGGTCCTTCAGGTGTGTGAGGCTTCCAAACCAACTATGCAAACAACAATGTAAGGGCAAGGCCCTACTGTGAGCATTGTAAGAGGGTTGGACACACAAATGACAAGTGCTACAAACTCCATGGGTATCCTAGCAAGCCAAATATTGATTCAAGACCTAATAACCAACTTTACAATAACTATCCACCCAGAAATCAATATAACCAGAACAAAAAATTTAATTCCTCCAATTCTCAGTATAAAGGGCATAAAGGCAAGGAGACTGTAGAAAATGTTCATGGAGATCTGCTAGAGAAGGGTGAATATAGCACTCAGAGTGGTCCTGCAGGTGCTTTGTCTCAGGAACAATATCACCATTTGGTCAGCATGCTGCAGCAATTTCAAGGAGGAAGCATGAAGGATGGATCTGCATTTACTGAGCCACATTCCAACAATGGATCTGTCAACTTTGTAGGTATAATTGCTTGCCACTCTTCTGTTGATTTTGATAAACTTTCATGTGGATGTTTCAAAGCGAAAACTGATTCCTGAATCTTAGACTTAGGGGCTACTCATCACATAACCTTTGATAAAACCAATTTAACCAAAATCATCACCATACCATATCCAATGCTTGTTAGATTACCTAATGGTTATAGAGTCAAGGTAACACAAGTTGGAGAAGTAAGGCTAACCCCTGAGATCACATTGTCTAATGTTCTTTTAATACATACATTCAAGTATAATCTAATTTCCATCAGTTCTTTGAACAAACATCTTCACTGTGTCACTACCTTCACTAACTCACTTTGTCTACTGCAGGCCCCTTCACTGAAAAGGCCTCTGGAGATTGGTAGGATACATGATGGACTATACTTTCTCTGCTCACAGTGCCTATAGAAGAACAACTCCATTCCTCAACAGAACCACCATACTTTTCCTTGTCTTTCATCTCATGTACTTAATGTAAACAAAGCACAATATCCATGTAGTTCCTATTCCTGTTCCCCTAGTTCTGATATAGAAAACTCTATTGTTACTACTAAAGCTAGTGATTCTTGCTTTACTCATCCTATTGTAAGAAATACAATTGTTGCTAATAAAAATAGTGATTCCTGTTTCACTCATACTTCCCTTATATCTCATGCAAATGCTGCAGACTTGTTATGGCATTGTAGACTTGGTCATGTCCCTTTTGTAAAGATGAGAGGGTTAACTTCAATACCAGTAAAGTTCTCAACCAAACAACCTTTTTTTTTTGTCCAATCTATCCTATGGCTAGGCAATCCAGGCTGTCTTTTCCCACCAGAACCACACAGTCTGCCAAATGCTTTGATTTGTTACACATTGATCTATGGGGACCCTACTACACCAAGACCTACAATATCTTTTTTTCAATCCAAAGGTATCATATACCAGTTTTCTGCCCACACACACCACAACAAAATGGTGTAGTAGAAAGAAAACACAAATATCTCCTTGAAACAGCCAGAGCACTCCTTTTTCAATCTAAATTGCCAATTAAGTATTGGGGTGAATGCATTTTAACAGCCACCTACATCATTAATAGACTACCCTCACAAACCTTGAATAATAAATGTCCTGCTGAAGTATTACACAGCTGAAACCATCATATTCCCACATGAGAAGCTTTGGTTGCCTATGTTATCCTACCATACCTAAAACACAAATAACCAAATTTGACCCAAAGACTAGTCCTCATGTCTTCATAGGATATCCTCCTAACACAAAGGGGTACAAAATACTAAGTCTAGCTACTAGAAAGATTCATGTGTCCAGGGATGTGGTGTTTCATTAGACAATATTTCTTTTTTCTCTGACAAAAGATAGTTCTGCTTTTCCTGCACCTCCATTTTTCCATTATAATGTTCCTTCCTTTTCTTCATTATATCCTGATCCTGTTTCACCTCATCCTAATCCTGCACAGTGTGATCCTGCATCTCCTCATACTAATCTTGAACAATGTAATCAAATGGTTCACCAACCAGCATCACCTATAACATATAGTTCTGTTGAATATACCAGTTTAACACATCCTTCTTCTATTTCTCCTGAAGTTGCACCTATTCCTAGAAAGTCCACCAGAGTTCACAAGACACCATCTTACCTAAATGATTACATTCATCTTGCCCATAAACCCACTTCACTCTCCCTTTGTACTTCTTTTGCACACAACAGTCACATTGCCCCTGAGGATTTGACACTTTATAGTCAGTCTTTTGTAATGAATATTTCTCATGAATGTGAACCATCATCTTATGAAGAAGCAGCTATGAATCCTGCATGACAGACAGCCATGACACAAGAGTTTAGTGCATTACATGAGAATCACACATGAGACTTAGTTCCTCTACCACCTGGAAAGAAATCAATTAGATGTAAGTGGGTGTACAAGATCAAACATAGGGCAGATGGCACTATAAAAAGGTTGAAGGCCAGGTTGGTTGTGAAGGGCTATACCCAACATGTTGGAATTGACTACACTGAAACATTTTCCTCAGTTGTAAAGATGACAACAGTCAAAACCTTGCTTGCCACTGCAGCCAAGAAGCATTGGGATATTTTTCAACTGGATCTCAATAATGCCTTCCTTCATGGGGACTTACAAGAGGAAGTTTACATGGATATACCACAAGGGTTGGATACTGGCACCTCCAAACTTGTCTGCAAACTGAATAAATCATTGTATGGCCTTAAACAGGCCAACAGGTAATGGTATGCAAAGTTAACTGATGCTCTTAACTCTAGAGGTTACATTCACTCCATGAATGATTACTTCTTGTTCCACAAAAAATCAGGTTCTTCCATTGTCTTTGTAACTGTCTATGTTGATGAAGTGCTGCTCACTGGTACTGATCTCATTGAGATAAATAATCTGAAGATCTTCCTGCATGAGACTTTAAGATAAAAGACTTGGGAGGTTGCACTATTTTCTTGGCTTAGAGGTCTTGTATAAGGAGGATGACATTCTTATCTCTCAAAGAAAGTTTGCCCTGGATCTACTTAAAGAATATAATTGCAGTCACTTTACACCTTTCTCATCACCTCTCGGTCCATTAATCAAGCTAAGAGCTGACGAAGGCTCCCTGCTTTCAGATCCTGCCTATTACATAAAGCTCATAGAGAATCTAAACTTCCTCACAAACACTAGACTGGACATTGCGTATGGGTTACAACACTTAAGCCAATTCATGCATGCACCTAGAGAGCCTCGCCTGCAGGCATCCTTTCACATGTTGAGATATCTGAAGCAAGATCCCACCTTGGGTATTTTCACGTCCAATACAGATGATTACACAGTAAGAGCATTCTGTGATTCAGACTGAGCATCCTGCCCTGATTCTAGAAAATCTGTTACTGGATATGTGGTTCTCCTTGGTGACAACCCTGTGAGCTGGAAATCCAAGAAACGGGAAACCATTTCCTTGTCTTCAGCTGAGGCAGAGTACATGTCGCTTAGAAAGGCAGTTGGTGAGTTGGTATGGTTGCAAATGTTGTTTGTTGAACTGGCTGTTCCTAGTACTGGTCCATTTCATATGTTTTGTGATAGCCAATCTGCCTTACACATTGCAAGAAGTCCTGTTTTCCATGAACGCACCAAACACATTGAGATCGATTGTCACTTTGTCCGGACCAAACTTCAAGAAGAACTTATCACTCTACATCATGTTGGTACCACTCAACAATTAGCTGGTATTCTCACTAAAGCACTCACTGGAGTTAAGCACTCGAATGTTTTATCCAAGTTGGCAGTGATTGCCTCACCTTCAACTCGAGGGGGGGGGTATTGAGAACTTCAGCAGCTTATAGATTAGTTATTCACTTTTCAGTTATGCATTAGAGTTAGTTAGATAGTTTGTTGTTAGTGCCAGCTGTAGCAGTAATTAGTTATTCTAGAACTTTCTCTTTATTTGTATAAATAGATAGCTTGTACTGTTTCATTGTAATTCAATTAGCTCAGTACATGAAATACAAAAACAATTTCTCTCCTTTCCTTCTGTGTTGATCATCAATGGCATCATGTGTTCACCATTAGAGAAGATCAATCCAAGCTCAACGATTTAGATTTAACACAAACTCATAACTTATTCAAAAGAATAATTTTCTGTTAGTTTTTTTTTTTTTTTTTGATATTGTATACATGTTTATGGTATAATTAATTAATTTCATGGGATTTCGGGTTAGCTGAGCTTCTTCAATTTCAATTAATGAAACATTGGACCAATTCCTACGACAATGTTGAATTCTCGAAAATTAATGAAAGAAAAGAAATAGGGTTCCTGATTTAATAAACAAAAACTATGCCTCTAAATTTTTGAATTCAAAACATTAAAGATTATTTGAATCATTGTTCCTATATATTTAACCCTGTCTCTGCTTCAACTATAATTAATTACATGTTGTAATTAAGTCGATAACTCCACAAACATGATTAATAATGATGAATACTTATTAAAGGGTTTTTTGGATCAAACACAAGTTATATATGTACATATTAGTTTTGGCTGAGCATATAATTTGATATATTATATATCAGTATACAATGTATAATTTAAGAGATGTGCTTATTCTTAAAAATAAAATAAAATATTCTTAATTACTATTACGACAGTCGGTTGGCCATTTTAGCATTTTATCCATACATTACTATTACGCTAATGCAAACAAAGAGCTTAATATAAAACAATTTAATAGCGTATTTCTCGAATATAAATGATTTTAGACCTTCTTAAGATATATTTAATCGTCAAAAACATCATCCAATATTCCAGTATTTTGATTTTATCTTTGGAAAGAACTTCGTTGATTTCATTGACTTTGAGAAAGGACAATATGTGATGTCTTGATCTTTTTATGAATATTTTGTGAGTTTATAGAAATTTCGAAATACATATTTATTATCAATTTAAAAATATGGGCTAGAACCATAATAGGGGCTAGTACTCCCTCGGTCTCAAAGTGTCTTGCATGTATTTTTTACACGTCCTTTTAATAAATATTAATTAGGATGAGGTTTTGATAATTAATTAGTACTCCATTCAAGAACAATTACTGTTATCCTGAGCTTAATCATTTTTGAAATCACAACAGATAATTTTAGACAAAGAAACTAATTTGAAGCAATATTTTTTTGAAATTTGATCATTTGAATATATGATACATATAAAATTATTTTATCACTTAACTATAATTAATTAACATCATAACTTATGAACAAAGACAATTTTTACTAATTAGGCAAAACTTTTCAATTTGTACTAAAATTATGCAAACATAACAAAGCTAGTTTTACTAATCTCATTATTGGTAGATG
>JAJOOR010005661.1:0-59916 GCA_036250505.1 Solanum acaule
CCCCCCCCCCCCCCCCCCCCCCCCCCCCCCCCCCCCCCCCCCCCCCCCCCCCCCCCCCCCCCCGCCCCACCTTTGTGTGCTACTCGTGAATCGTGTTTTGTTTAAGTACATTGGTTGTGAGCTATAATGTTGCGTTGACACTATTTTTGTGGATGTTTTTAAAGCAAAATGATTTTGACCCTTTCGTGTGTTGAATGTGGCCGTTCTTTTGCAAAATTTGAGTCTTGATTCCGATCAATACCAATGACTTGAATAGTGCTCTTAATCAAACGAACATGAATGTGCGGCGACGATGAGGCAAAATGAAGTTACATAGACAATATATGAACTCTTTGCATCTCGTTGTGATTAGCCATGCATCAAATTGATTCTCTTGTGATGACCGTTGCACACTAGCGAAAGTGTGGAGTCTTGTTTGACTTTATTGTCGATGCCTTTGTGTGATGAGCTTACTGTGAACCATGCATGAATACACTAGAATTTGCCCCGTTGGTCCGGTCGTCTAAGGAAGGCTATCTCTTGATATGATCTTAGGCAACTTCGATGAGTGTGAGCCAATTTGACATATACCTCTTTTGTGACCTACCTTGTGAGTGTGTGAACCTCTCTTGAACACCCCTTGAACCTTACTTTTCTTCGGAAGATACTTGATGAAAACATGACCTTTCTTTATCCATTACCCATAATCCTCATGAAGTTGTGGTTAATTTGAATAGCCAACTTAGGCCAAAAGCCTAAGTTGGGAGTGTGGTGAAAAGAAAGGGTAAACCAAGAAGTGCAAGAAAGTCCATTTTTCCCATAGTTTTGAGAAAAATGGAGCCCCTCCACGTAAAAAAAAAAAGAGAATGAAAAAGAAAGTTGTGGAATAAAGTACAAAAGAGATGAGGTTTCCAAACAATCCATGGAAAATAAATAATATAATGACTTATGAGCACTAAAGAGAATGATGAATGAAGAGGATAGGAAGTGTTGTGAGTACCACATTTCATGAGGATAAAATTCATTGAGCCTAAATGACCATACCTTTGCACTCATCCCCATTACAAGCCTTGAAAAGACCTTTTTGATCTTGAGTGAGCTGAAACAAATGTCGATTGGAAAATACGGGCAAACCTATGGGTGAAAGCATGCATTGTGTTCTTCCTTGTGAGAGTGAGCGTTGCATTTGATTTCAGAACTTTAAATGCTTAAACCTTTGTGTTTGAATATGGAATCATCCTTTCTGTGAGGGCATTCAAATACTTTTGTTGAGCTCGAACTTGCATTTGAAGCAAGTATTGCGACTTTGAGAATCTTTGATATTGGTGAGTCACAACTTGAATCTTTGAGTGCACAATTGACCTTTGCATAAGTAAATTGAGTCTTGTTGTGTGCATTCATGATTGAGTCTTGTGCAACACTGTTTGAGACATCCTTTTTGAAAGGCTGAACTTGAGGTTGCTTGAGGACAAACAAAAGTTTAAGTTGGGGGTGTTGATGAGTCCACGATTTGGACTCATTTAGGGCTATATTTTGATAGAATTAGTGTCCTCAAATACATATTTTGTCTCAATATCTGATGTAAACCCTTAAGTTTCAGGTATTTGGAGTTTGAGGGAAAGCATGGACACTACTTAGCAAAAACGAATGAAGGCAACTGAAAGAACGAAGAAATGAAGATTTGAGAATCGCCGAACCTGTTTGGCGAGTGGCCAAAAGGTGTTATCCTCGCCTTTTGTTCTAGGGTGCTGAGCCCTGAAGGAAAGGATAAAATCTGCGATGAAAAGAGCAGTCGGCGCATCGCCGAGCAGTTCCGCAAAACAGTAGGAGAAGGTCAAGTCTGCGATGAAAGAAATAGTCGGCGCTTCACTGAGCAATTCCTTGAAGTAGTACCCTATCGTCCAATGCCTCAAAACGTGAAAACGCTGAAGACAAAAGTAGAAGGGCGATTATCCAGACAAAAGGGTGGATTGCCGAGTTTGTCGGCGATCCCAACTAACTTCACCGAGTGGTCCTCCTCAACATAATTTTTTAAACACTATCAATACTTGTTTAAAATGTTAGCTTAGCACCAATCATTCTATTATCAGATTGTTACAGTTTTTTTAGACTTCTTAGCTCTTAAGGGTTTTCGGAAACTTTTTTCTAAAACTTGGAAGTCAAAAAGGGTTTCAACGCCAAGAAATTGGACATGGGTCTTGAAGATTCTTCACTTTTGACGCGTTTTAAGACTTAATTTGTCATACCCATTGATGGAAATTGAGTTTGGTATAAATTTTTATCTCTTTTACATGTCTAGCTAAAACCCCAATTCTTGGGGTGTGAACTGTGAATATGGGTTAAGTTAATTGTTGGGTCTTGCGTGCTGATAGTTTAATTGTTGTTTATTTGTGATTTCGTGTAGTAGTTGTGTTTGAACCTATTGAAATTGTAGTTGACAATACGATTTCACCTTTGTGCTTTCGGCTTGCTCGAGAAAGAGGTCGTAAAACTAAGACTACTAAATTGATGGCCGGTGGAATTGGGTCGACATGTGGTTCATCATGAGAGAGTGAACCCTAGTCCTTCTCCCACACACTCAGCTCGAGAGAGTGAGTGGGCTAAGGCGTAGGTTGTTCTTCATGTGACAACTCGGTGTTCGAGAGAAATCGAGTTGATTCGGGTAAGTTGCTCGAGAGAGAATTTACCCCCACTATAGTCTAGCCTAGTCACAAATATTCAACGAATCTACTATCAAAAGCATGTACCCAATGATCTAGTTTGACCCGTATTCCTATCATATCCCAAGAATCTCATCTCCTTGAGTAGTACTCTTTGCAATTTTCGCTAATTTTGCTTACTTGTTACAAACCCCCGTTGTCAATTGACCCTTTTGTGTCACCCCTTTGATTTAGTATGTTTGTATCTGATAATATTTTTAACTACGACTAATTAGAACTTAATCTTATTTTTCTATTAATTCTCAAGCCCACTCCCTTGGGACTCGACCCCAACCCTTGGTTGGGTTACTTTACTATTGTACGATCATAGACACTTGCATTGGAAGTTGTGTATTTATTACGCAAACATCAAGTACGCTGTGTTACGTCTAGGGGTACCCCTGGGTCGTGACATTGAGCTTGTGGCTCCTTGTTTTAATTGCAAATGGTTTTTGGACTCTTTAAATTTTTTTGCCACTTGTGTGTTTAATTGTGGCTGTTTTTGTGCAAATTTGAGTGTCGGTCATGATCAATACTGATGACTTGAATAGTGCTCTTAATCGAACAAAAATGAATGTGTGGCTACGATGAGGCTAATTAAAGTTGCATAGGCAATATGTGAACTTTTTGCATCTCGTTGTGACTAGCCGATTATCTAATTGAGTCTCTTGTGATGAACACTACACACTAGTGAAAGTGTGGAGTCTCTTTTTAAATTGGTGCCAATGCCTTGTGTGATGAGCTTACCGTGAACCAGTGTGATGACACTTAGAATTTACCCCATTGGTCCGACTGACTAAGTGATGGAAGCTCTTGAAATAATCTTAGGCAACAATTTGAAGAGTGAAACAAATTGACAATATACCTCTTTTGTGGCCAACATTGGTGAGTGTGTGAACCTTGCTTGAACCCCCTTTGAGCCTTATCCTTTTCTTGGAAGAAACATGATGCAAATGTGACCTTTTTTTATCCATTCACCCATAATCCTCACGAGGTGTGGTATGTTTGAATAGCCAACTTAGTTGGGGTTGTGGTGAAAGGAGAAGGTAAATCAAGAAGTGCAAAGAAGTCCCCCTTTTGATTCATAATTTTGAGAAAGATGGAACCCCTCTATACATAAAAAGAGAAACAGAAAAGAAGAATGAAAAAGAAAAAGAATGAAGAAGTTTTGAAATAAAGTTGTGAAAGTGCAAGAGAAATGAGTTGTCCGGTATTTCATAAGAAGTGAATAATGGGGTGACTTTTGAGCATGGGTGAAAATGTTGAAGAAAAGGAAAGAAAGTGTTGTCCATACCACATTTCATGAGGATAGCAACCACTGAGTCTAAATGACCATACCTTTACACTCAGCCCCATTACAAGCCTTGAAAAGACCTTTTTGATCTTGTGTGAGCTGAAATGAATGTTGGTTGGAAAATAAGGGCACACCTTTGGGTGAAGTCATGCATGTGTTCATCTTTGTGAGTTTGAGAGTTGGATGTGATTCCGGAGATTTAAATTATTGAAAAATAATATGTGAATATGGAATCATTCTTTGTGTGAAGGCATTTGAGTACCTTTGTTGAGCTTGAACTTGCATTTGAAGCAAGTATTGTGAACTTGAGAATCTTTGGTAATGGTGAGTCACAACTTGAATCTTTGAGTGCACAATTTATCCTTGCATGAGTAAGTTGAGTCTTGTTGTGTGCATTCATGATTGAGTCTTGTGTAGCACTGTTTGAGACATCCTTTTTGAATTGCTGAACTTGAGGACAAGCAAAAGTTTAAGTTGAGGGTGTTGATGAGTCCGAGGTTTGGACTCATTTAGGGCTTTATTTGTATGGATTAGTGTCCTCAAATGCTTATTTTGTGCCAATAACTGATGTAAAATCCTTGATGTCCAGGTATATGGATTGAGGAACAAAGCAAGGACACTAATTTGCAAAAAGGAACAAAGCGAGCTGAAAGAACAAAGAAATGCAAACCTAGTGATCGCCAAGTTCATTTGGCGAGTCGCCGAATGACCATTTGACCACCTAAAGTTCCAGTGTGCCAAGCCCTGAAGGAAAGAACCAAGTCCACGAGAGAAATGAGTAGTCGGCGGATCGCCGAGTGGTTTCGCGATGCAGTGTTGGATCGCCCAAAGTTACAGACCTTAAGGATGCCGAAGGCCAAGGCAGAAGGGCGATGGAATTGACCAAATGGTGGATCGCCTAGTGGATCGGTGAGCCCGTCTTACTTCACCGAGTTACTCTTCGCAACACATTTTTGACGACTATAAATACATTTTTGAATATTTAGTTTAGTATCATAATTTCATTACAGCTAATTTTCATTTTCGAATTGTAATAAAGTGATTATTTTTACTGACCATGCAGCTATTAGGTACCTATTAAACAAGAACGATGCTAAACCAAGGCTGGTTCGATGGATATTGCTTCTCTAAGAATTTGACCTTGTGATCAAAGATAGGAAAGGTACTGAAAATCAGATAGCGGATCACTTGTCTAGGTTGGAGGATTATTACCATATGAATGAAGGTGAGTAAATCTGAGAAGAGTTTTCGGATGAACAATTGATGGCATTAGATAGCTCTCAAGTGCCATGGTATGCAGACATTGTGAATTTGATAGTAAGTGGAGAGTATCCTCCAGGTGCAACCACCCAACAAAAGAAAAAGCTTAATCATGATGCTAAGTTCTATATCTGGGATGAACCGTTCTTGTTTAAACAAGGTGTGGACCAGGTAGTGAGAAGATGCATTCCAAAGTATGTGGTTCACAAAGTGTTTGAAAGTTGTCATGCTAGCCCATATGGAGGTCACCACGGAGGAGAGCGCACTGTTCATAAGGTACTACAATATGGTTTCTTTTGGCCCTCGTTATTTAAAGATTCTATTACTTTTGTGAAGGGTTGTGATAAATGCCAAAGGTTTGGTACTATTTCAAGAAGACATGAGATGCCGCTAAATAACATATTGGAGGTGGAAATATTTGATGTGTGGGGTATTGACTTCATGGGTCCCTTCCCGCCATCTAGTGGAAACCAATACATTCTTGTGGCTATGGATTATGTTAGTAAATGGGTTGCGATTGTCGCTCTTCCTTCCAATGATTCAAGGGTGGTGATAAAGTTCATAAAGCAACACATCTTCACCCGCTTTGGAACTCCAATGGAAATCATAAGTGATGGAGGTAAGCATTTCATTAACCATCTTGTTAAAAACCTTCTTGCTAAATATGGTATTCGTCATAAGGTTGCTACAACTTACCATCCTCAAACGAGTGGCCAAGTGGAGATTTCGAATAGAGAGGTGAAGCAAATTTTGCAGAAAATGGTGAATGCATAGAGGAAAGATTGGTTTGAGAAATTAGACGATGCATTGTGGGCATATAGGACTGCGTATAAGACACCAATAGGGACTTCTCCCTATCACATAGTATTTGGTAAAGCATGTCATCTTCCGGAAGAATTAGAACATCAAGCTTATTGGGCAATTAAGAGGTTGAACTTGGACCCCTAGCTGGCCGGTAAAAAGAGTGAATCAGTTGCATGAACTTGAGGAGTTTAGGCTCCACGCTTATGAAAATGCCAAGCTTTACAAAGAAAAGACGAAGAGGTGGCATGACAAGAACATAGTAGCTCGTGCTTTCAATCCGGGAGATAAGGTACTACTCTTTAACTCTAGACTAAGGTTATTCCCCGGAAAACTAAGGTTGAAGTGGAGTGGTCCTTTCGAAGTGGTCAGAATGACACAACATGGGGTTATTGAACTTAAAGGTAAGACTTGCCTTACGTTCTTGGTCAATGGGAAAAGGGTGAAACACTACTTTGGTGAGGATTCAGATTGTGATCGGGAGGCTCTTGAGCTAAATGATGAACGATCCAAGTTGTGTCATGCCGCGACGTTAAATCAAGCGCTACATGAGATGCAACCTTTGAAATTTTGATTTTTATTGTTTTAGCATAGTTTAAATTCGTAGAATCTAGGAAGTTCTTTTAGTTCTTAGTTTTAGCTAAATAGGATTTTTCATTGTTTGTAACTTAGTTTGTACTAGTGAAAAACAAAAAAAATAATCTCTGGAGCTAGGCGCATTGGTTGGCGCACCGCGCCTGGCATAAAACGTCAGAGAACACTTTCAGGCGCGCTGGGGGGGCGCCGCGTCAGGTCTCGCACGTCAGAGCGCCATCTCAAGCGCACTAAGAGGCGTGTCGCCCCTCCCATCACCACTATGCCCAAAAAAATTTTATTCGGGTTTCGACTCGGATTTCACCCGTCCCACCCCTTAAAACCCCCAAATCCCAAATTCATCCCCTATCTCTCTTTCTCCCAACCGACCCAAACCCCTCAAATCCTCCAAACTCTTTCTTCTTCATCTTCTTCCACTTCCCACTACTACCTCCATTAACCCCCACTCCTCTTCTCCCATATTCTTTAACTTCCACCACTAAACCTTTCCCTTTCCCCAAACCACCCATTCTGTTCTTCTCACCTTTCATCTTCAAAAAGCTCCACACCCATAACTCCAATGCTACTTTTCTCCAACTCTCTTTCTCTCACTTCACACATTTTTTCTTTTTCTTCCCCTAACCACTACCCACTGCTGCCGACCCCCCCCCCCCCCTCTAATTTTTTCTAATTTTTTTTCTTTTCTCCATTTTTCTTCTCTTCACAGGTGGTGATGGCTCCCAAAGCAAAGAATGTGACGGGTTCCAAGTGGAGTAGAAAGGGAGAAACTTCCGAGTCCTCTAGTGGCCGGGAACCGGTGCAAAAAATTGGCAAAAAGGCTGTGCAAGGGTATGGCTGGAAATGGTTCGAATGTAAAAAAGATGCGAAGTATATGGGCGAAAAATTTGTGAATGAGGTAAGATTACAGACGCAATTTCCTGTTATATATCGGACTATGATTGAGTTAGGGTTGAGGTTTATATTTGAAAATTCAGGGGATTGCAATTTGTCATTAGTAATGGAATTCTATGCTAACTGGCTTACTGAAACGAAGTATAAAATTGTGCCTGTTAGGGGGAAATATGTCAAGTTTTCTGCCCGAATTCTGAATGAGTTGTTAGGAACCCCTAATTTGACCCAGATGAGTTTAATAACTTGAAGGATAAATCTCCTTATAGGGATATCCGACATACCTTGTGTGGGATTGATTCGACTGCTAAGTGGGAGCGGAGTAAGGATACTGGGAGGCATAATACCCTCCATTTTGCTAACTTTAATCAGGTTGCTAGGGTGTGGCTGAAGATAGTGTGTAGTGTGTTGCTACCTGCCAAACATTTGACTGTGGTGACAAGGGATAGGGTGGTGTTGGTCTATATGTTGATGAAGGGAATGTCCATTAATGTTGGGGCAATTTTGAGGCAAAATATGATGAAATTTAGGAACAATTTGAGATGGAGATTCTTTTACGGAGGGTTGATCACCCGTTTTCTGAGGGCTGAGGGTATTGAAGAGGAAACAGTGGACATGACCGTTGCTTATCACCCGGAGCTGATGGGTAAGTTAGTTGATATGACCCGAACAAAGGCACTAGACACGTCCCATGGACCTGTGTTGTCTGCTCAAGAGAGGCAATCCCATGATGACATCATCATGGCAAGAATATTTCGTATGGCAGAGCTGTAGTTGCGGATAGGAGGACGTCCGGTTACTGATAAGGAAATGGAGACCTTGGCGGATCGCTATTCGTTGATCGAGAGTGCAACCTTTATGTGCAGGTATGGTCCCGCTTTTTTGGAGCCTTTGGATGATGATGAGGCTACTGCAGATGAGGCTATGAATGATGAGGAGGATAATGTTGTGGATGAGGAGGCCAATGCCTTGATGGTGATGACGAGGCCTAGAGGCCCGAGGGAGTATTCATAACTCTATACTTTGCTTTAATTATGCACTGAGGACAATGCTTATTTTTAAAGTGTGGGGTGGGGTAATATGTCTCTGTTGTATATAGCTGTTTACTGCTTTATCGAGTCTAGAGTTAGTTTTTAGTTAATTTTTTATTATTATTTTGGGTTCCTCAGCGTTTGTTTTCGGTACTTTTACTGAGGATTGTCCCTTTGAACCGATTAGGACTAGTTTACTGCTTTATTGAGTCTTAGAGTCGTCATAGGAGTGACAATTCCCAATGATGGATGGAAGACGACCATCTTAAGGGAAAATTAGTCATATAGAGGAGTAGGATTGAGAAACCAACCTTGGTCTTTTAAAACTATGTCCAAAAAAGTTAGCCAAATGTCATGGGTAGTCACAATTGGAAAAGTGCAATAGAGTGTTAACCTTGTAACAAGCATGTGTTCTTAGTTTGACTCAAAATGAAATAAAATAAATGGGCTTAATTGTGTAGTGATATCGTAATGCAAGATGTATGAGCATGTTAGTTGGTATGTCTGTATATGTATCATGATGCCATATGTGGTGAGAGTTGATTGGTTCTTGCTTAACTTAATATCTAGAACTTGCTTTGTGTGTATTGAATTAGTAGTGTGTATGACTTGGGGAATGTGATTAAGGCGTTTCTTTGAAATAGCCAATTCTTGATTCTACTTGTATGCCTACCATTGAAATTATCCCTAGTGAAGCCCCATTGAACCTTTAGCCTTGTTTATTGATAAGCCACATGATAAGCCGAAACCCATTTGTTTGATACCAAATTCTTTTGATCCTAATAAGAGCCTTAATGCACTATGTTAAGAAGAAGGGTTGAAAATTGTTGGTTGATATAATAAAGGGTGAAATGCTACATTGTGTGGAAAAGAAAAGGGTAAGTAAGAATTCTGTTTTGGCCCTGGTCCCTTAGTGACAATGTGCACCTCAACTTAATTGAGGGTGGCTATTTCAGAACTATGCTCGAAACATTGGCCCTGGTCCTATCAAGTATAATATGTACTTTACTCGAACCTTAAATCTAGAGTGAGGGTGGCTAGTGCAAAGGCATGAAAAAAAATTAAATAAATAAATAATGTAGATGGCAACGATAGAGCAACAAAGAGGGGTAAATATTCATGAAGTGTGTACTAGGAGGAAAGAAAAAACTATGAAGAAGATTGTTGGCAAAATAATGACATGTGCATTAGGGAGGTGTAGTCACTAAAATGGTTCCTAAATATTCCCTCCCTTACCTTAAGCCGACATTACAACCAAATGAAAGTCCTCTTGATTCCTTGAGAAATATAATGTGAAAGTAAGAGTACACTATTGGCAAGCTTATGGTATGTTGAGAAAAGTAAGAACTTCTTTTGTGAGAGTGAGTTAATTGTTTGAAAAATAGGCCTTGTTGATATTGCAATTTCTTGAGTGAAAGGCTTTACTAAAAAAGAACAAGTGAGGGTATTCATGGCATGTGTAGGATTATCTAATTGATGTGTTTGTATGAATTTGCATTAGCCCGGAAAATTAATAAAAGAGTCATTCTTCGAGCATGTGTGGTAACTTGATGTAAATGCGTGAAATGTTGCGTCCATTGTGAACTACAAGATCATGATTAAAAATGTTTGGTTGATTTTAAGGTGGGTTGATAAGTCCAAAGGTTTTGAAAAAAAGAGTTGATAGTCTAAAGATTGTTTGAGGACAAACAAAAGTCTAAGTGTGGGGTGGTGATCTTAGGCATATTTATATGCCTAAGCTGTCAATATTTGCCCATGAATTGATTAGATTGAAGAATGATCATTAGTTATTAGCTTTATTTTTTGTGTAACTTGTGATGATTGTGCACTTACACACATGATTAGTGGTTTCAGGAACTCTCGAAGGAATTGGAGTTGAAATGAAGGAAGAAGGAGCAAAGACATGCAAGAAAACGATTAAGGCAAAAATTAATAGTGCTTGGCGTACTGTTGGGCGCGCAACGCCAAGGCCTGTAGGACAGAGTCCTGTTTGTGGCGTGCTGAGAGGCGCGACGCACCAAGGGTCACAATTTAGAGACACTTCTCAGGCGCGCTGAGAGGCGCGACGCGTCAAGGAGAAAATGAAGGGCACTGCCTAGAGTATTGTCAGGCGCGGCGCGCCAACACTGATACAACTCGAGCATGTTTGTGGGGCGATAGGAGGCGCGACATGCCAAGGAAATCCTGATTTTTCTAGCTTAAGTTGTGTTAAAAAGGATTCCTAGTTGAAGTAGATTTTATCTCTAATTTTCCAAATCTTATAAATAGATCCCTTGGGCTACATTATTAAGGTTTGACTTTTATTGGGTGTGCAAGAGCAAGATTCCATGTTTGTACTAGGTTTTAATCTTCTAGCTCTTCTATTTTCCAGAAATCGCACGAACAATTGAATTTTGTGGTTTTCTAATAGCATGAGTGGCTAAACGCCCTTGTTCTGGGGCTGTAGCTACGAATGAATTGTTGATTATAAAAGGCTATTTGAATTAATTCTTGGTTGTCATTATAAGTTGCTTCTATATTCTTATTTTAGTATTTTATGCTTGATCACCATAAGATAAATATATTGTCTAATCTTAAAATCGGGAGAGGAGAGGTTAGATAGACCAGAGAATATAGAGAGCTCGGTCCACCCATTAGATTGAGGTGATTAGTGTTCAAGAGTGACGCCCAGACGAACACCTTGCTTGGTTACGAAATAGGATGAAATATAAATGCTCGCCAGTTAGTCTATTTATCCCCGCTCAATGATGTAGTTAAATAGCTAACTGGAGTAGGTGACGAGAGGTGTATAGCCCGACTCATATAATTAACCCTAATAAATCAGTAACTTGACAACTGAAATTATTTCTAAGCCAATAATATGATACATGATATTCAATATATGATACAGCCCTGGAATTGTCTCTTACTTGATTGAAACATCATATTAAAGTCATTCACAGTTGGTTACTTTTAGTTAGTGCATAATTAGTATTAGTTAACAATCATCACAATCTCTTAAATGGTTACTTTTGCTTTTATTTGTAGAATTAAGTGTTAGATATAAATTGATCATAAGTCCCTTGGGAACTATAACTCGTTTCTTGAATAGTCTATATTACTTGCGACCGCGTACACTTGCGTGTATATTGGGGAGCAACACATTCCTTCAAATATTACCAAGATCAGTCTTAGTATTTTGAGATTCTCTTCTTCAGCATCACAGAATATAAGTGTGTCATCTGCATACTGAAGATGAGTTATCTTCAAGCTATCCCTTCTAGCTCTAGCAACCTCAAATCCTCTTAACCAACCTTCCTTGTTTGCTGTCTTAATCATGTTGTTCAGTCCTTCCATGACTAAGAGGAACAAAAAGGGTGATAGAGGATCACCTTGTCTTAGGCCCCTCTGTGAATTAAAATAACCTACTGGTGAACCATTAATAAGTACAGAGAAGTTCAATGTTGAGATTCAAAATTTAATCCACTAATTCCATTTACGTCCAAAGGCTATTTGAATCAATTCTCCAACAGATCCATAAGAAAGCCCCAATTGACATGATCATATGCTTTCTCAATGTCTAATTTACATAGGATTCCAGGTTTCTTCAAGTTCACCCTGGAGTCTATTACTTCATTTGCTATGAGGGCGGCATCCATAATCTATCTTCCTTTGATGAATGCCAGTTGTTGTGAGTCCACAAGCTTTCAGTAAGCACTTTGGAGAATAGCTTGTAAATACTACCTATAAGACTGATGGGTCTGAAGTCTCTTAATTCTTTAGCACCTTTCTTCTTTGGAATAAGAGCTATGAAGGTAGCATTGTAACTGCTTTCAAACTTTCCTTGCTCGTAGAAATTCTGGAAGGTCTTCATGATATCATTTTTTACCACTTCCCAACAATTGATGTAGAACCCCATTGTAAACCCATCTGGACCAGGTGCTTTATCAATTGCACATTGCTTTAGGCATTTCAGTACCTCTTCCTCTTCAAATCTCCTTTCTAAATCTTCCATTTCCTTCACTGTCAGACTTGGGCAATTTGTGAAGTTGCTGGCAGGTCTCCACCAGACTTTCTCTGAGTACAAGTTTTGGTAAAATTCCATTATTTCCCCTTGAATCCTTTCTTGATCATTGATCAGATTCCCTTGAACAAGAAGTTGGTCAATCTTGTGTGCATTAGCCATCTTGTGGAAGAATTTGGCATTCTTATCTCTTTCTTTTAACCACAGGGATCTAGATCTTTGTCTCCACAAGATCTCTTCATTCTTGATTAGCAGCTCAAAGTTCATGATTAAGGATGCCTTCTCCATTGATTCCTCTGCTGTTAAGCCTCTGGCTAGAGCAATGTTGTCCAAAGTAGCCAACTTCTCTAGCAAATTCTTCCTTTGTTGACCTAGGTTTCCTTGCTCAATTCTACTCCATTCTTTCAGTTTATGTTTCAAGGCTTTTAATTTGGAAGCTAGGACATAATCAGGTCTCCCCTGGTAATCAAAATAACTCCACCACACCTTCACTCTATCAATAAAACCTTTAGTGCCAAGCCACCAATTCTCAAACTTGAAATAACTCTTGTTCTTCTTCCAGGAACCTCCTTGAATTGCAATCGGAGAATGATCTGACATTATTCTTTGGAGTGCAATTTGTTTCTTATTATTGAAAGAGTCATCCCATTCTTGAGACACCAATATCCTGTCAATTCTTGAGGCTATTTCCCCAGTATCCCCTTTGAACTAGGTGAAATTAGCATTCTCAAGATGGAGATCAATTAAATTCATATCTTCAATCAGATCAGAGAACTCCCTTATGCCCTTTGTTCTTCTAACACCGATCGTTTTCTCCGAGACATATTTGGACACATTGAAGTCTCCACAAATTGCCTAGGGACCTTCTATTAATCCTCTGATTGAGCCAATCTCCTCACATACTAATCTTCTTTCCACATAACAGTTAGGAGCATACACCCCTGTTATATGGCAAGTGAAATCTTGCAATTGTGCTTCAAATTTACAAGTAAGAGTGTATGCACCTATCTCTAGTATTTCACCTTTCCAAATTCTACAATCCCATATCATCATTATCCCTCTTAGTTCCACTTGCCTCCAAACATGCCATTTTAATCCATCTACCCCCCCCCCCCCCCTCACCATAGTTGCATTATCAATCCTATAATATTCCCCTTTAATTTAGTTTCTTGTAGACAAATTATATCAGCTTTCCAATCCCCCATAATGTTCTTGACTACCCTCCTTTTATCCCTGCTATTTAAGCCCCTTACATTCCATGATACTAGTTTGAATTGCATTATGTAATGGTCAAGATGTTCCTCCCCTTATCTCTACACCCACCACTCTTGAATTTCACATCAAAGGCTACTAAATTTTTTAATTCTTTAGAGCCTTTAAATCTGTTCTTCTTACATACTATTGTTGTTTCCTGATTCCTAGCTTGTCTGGAGCTATCCACCTGAAGTAGTAGTTCCATAGCCTCTTCCTCATGTCCTCGAAAATCAGCCCCAAATAATTTCCCCAGTTTCAGCATGTTTTGCTTCACCCACGCAGACACTTCCTTCTCTTTTTCTGTAATTAATTGTTGTCATGTGTGCAAAGGCTTTGCCTCTTCGATCCCCCATTCTTCGATAGAAGTCAATGATCTTTGACCAGAAATTGTGCATGAGCTTGCTTCCATTCCCTTCTCATCTTCCTCCTCAAAACTTCTTGTATAGTTGTTTCTTCCGCAATTTGCAGAGGCTTTTCCACAAATTTCTCACTTTGATTCACCACTATCATCTCCTGCAAAGTGTTCTGTTCTATCTCTTGCATGACTGGAAGACAGATGTGGGATTCCATGTCTTTAAGAAGTCAGTCTCTATTGAGTATGGGCTGAGCTGAATTTGTTATTTTATTAAAAATAACAAAGCTTGCCTGATCAGGCCCATTTTCCACTTCCACTTCAATTAAATACCCTTCCTTGGGCCTCTGTAGGCCCAATTCTGAGCTCTTCATTAAAGAAGGCATGTGACTCTCACATGACTTATTTAAATCCCCCTTTCTAGCTGTCATATGTACCTTCCCCACCCGTTCTTCTGTACAAAAATCCCTTAACTTTTGGGATTTATGTACTGAATCACAGAGATTGACATTACTTTGTATTACCCTCTGGTCCAATTTTGACCTAGATTTTCCAGTGGACTGTTGATGTTTGCGTAATCAAGGACCCAACTTCCAGTGCAAGTGTCTACGATTCTGCAATAGTATAATAACCTAACCAAGGGTTGGGATCGCCCCAAAAGAGTGGTTTTGAAAATTTATAGAAAAATAAAATTTAGTTCTAACTAGTCGTAGCTATAGACATTAACGAATAAAAACATTGTAAATTAAAAAGGGGGACACAAGAGTGTCAATTAACAATGGTTTTTTTTTGTCAAGAGTAAGTAAAAACAATAAAATAACAAGGGTTTCTAAATAATGAGAGGGAATCCTTGGGATGTGACAGGAATATGGGTTAATCTAAAGTATTTGGGTACATGCTTTCAATAGAATATTCATAGAATAATTGTGACTAGGCTAGACTTTAAAGGGGGATAAGCTCTCTCTCAAGCAACTTACCCCGTTTCAAATGCGTTCCTCTCGGACACCCACTTGCCGCATGAAGACTAGCTTACACCTTAACCCACTCACTCTCTCGAGCTGAACCTCATGTCGACCCACTCACACTGGCCACTGGTCATCAATTTAGTGGTTTTAGTTTTACGACCTCTCTCTCTCGCAAGCCAAAAACACATAAATAAACTTGTATTTGCAACTACAAATTCATTAGATTCATCCACAACCACTAAGAGAAATCACATTTAAACTACGAATAGACTATCAGCAAGCAGACCCAACAATTATCTTAACCTATATTCGCTAAATCACACCCCAAGAATTGGGGTTTTAGAAAAATATCAAGAGATAGAAATTTATACCGAAATGAGTTTGCATTCAAATAGGTATGAAGATTTAAGTTTTGTTACATGCCAAAAATGAAGAACCCAAGAGACCCAAGTCCAAATCCTTGGAGATGAAATCCTCTTCTTCTTCAAGTCTTCAAAACCCTCTCAAACTTAGAGCAAAAATATCCAAAGTACTATTCTAAGTGAAAAAATTATAATAGAAAGTGTTCCACCCTAAAACTAAAACTCTAACTAGTATTTATAGTTATCACAAATTTGTGCTACAACGGATCATTCAACGTCGTTAGTCGAAATCGCCAATAAACTCGGTGATTCACCCTTTGGTGTAGTTCGTCGCTGTTTTGCACCAACCTTCAGCATCGTCGTGCTCTGTGTCATTGGGCGACATAGTACTGCTTCGCGGAACTACTCAGCAACACGCCGACTGCTCCCTTTCTCCGCCGACTTGATCTTTTCCTTCAGGGCTCAGCACGCTGGAACAAAAGGTGAAGTAAGCCCCTTCGGCAACTCGCCAAGCGAACTCAGCGATCCTCAGGCCTTCATTTCTTCGTTCTTTTCAGCCTTTTCATTCCTTTTTGCGACGTAGTGTCCATGCTTTCCTTCAAACTTCAAATACCTGAAACTTAAAGGTTTCCATCAGATACTGAGGTAAAATAAGCATTTAAGGACACAATTTCTACTAAAATATAGCCCTAAATGAGTCCAATTTGTGGACTCATCAACACCCGCAACTTAAACTTTTGCTTGTCCTCAAGCAAACTCAAGTTCGGCTGTACAAAAAGGATGTCTCAAATAGTGCTACACAAGACTCAATCATAAATGCACACAACAAGACTCAATTCACTTATGCAAAGATCAAATGTGCACTCAAAGATTCAAGTTGCGACTTATCAATATCAATGAATCTCATGCTCACAATACTTGCTTCAAATGCGAGTTCAATCTCAACTATATTGTTCAAATGCCCTCACACAAAGAATGATTCCATATTCACACAATGATTTCACAATTTAAAGCTTTGGAATCAGATGCAACGCTCACACTCACAAAAAAAACATAATGCATAATTTCACCCATAAGTTTGCCCGTATTTTCCAATCAACATTTGCTTTAGCTCACTCAAGATCAAAAAGGTCTTTTCAAGGCTTGTAATGGGGCTGAGTGCAAATGTATGGTCATTTAGGCTCAGTGACTTTCATCCTCATGAGGTGTGGTGCTCACAACACTTCCTTTCCTTTCTCCTTCATCATATTCATCAGTGCTTATAAGTCATCCTATTATTTACCTTCCATAAATTGTATGGAAACCCCCTTTCATTTTTCAACTTTATTCTACAACTTTTCTTTTTCATTCTTTTTCTTTTTCTTTTCTGTCTCTTTTTTTTTAATATGGAGGGGTTCCATTTTTTTTCAAAACCATGGGTAGGAGGGACTTTCTTGCACTTCTTGATTTGCCTTCTCTTTCACCACACCCCCAACTTAGGCTTTTGGCCTAAGTTGGCTATTCAAAATAATCACATCTTCATGAGGATTATAGTTAGTGGATAAAGAAAGGTTTAGTGTTCATCAAGTTTCTTTCAAAGAAGGTTAAGGTTCAAGGGGTGTTCAAGAGAGGTTCACACGCTCACAAGGTAGGTCACAAAAAGAGGTATATGTCAAATTGGTTCACACTCTTCGAAGATGTCTAAGATCCTATCAAGAGTTATCATCACTCAGTTGGCCGGACCAACGAGGCAAATTCTAGGATATATTATGCATAGTTCACAGGTAAGCTCATCACACAAGGCATTGACACTATAAGTTAAACAAGACTCCACACTTTTGCTAGTGTGCAATGATTATCACAAGAGAATCAATTTGATACAAGGCTAGTCATAACGAGATGCAAAGAGTTCACATATTGTCTATGCAATCGTAGCCGTGCATTCATGTTTGTTCGATTGTAAGCACTATTCAATTCATCGTTATTGATCAAAACTGAGACTCAAATTTTGCAAAAGAACAGCCATGTTCAGCACACGAAGGGTGGCAAAAATGTGCAAAAAATTCAAAAAATTTCGAAAGGGTCAAAATCATTTTGCAATTAAAAATAAAAGATAAAAGGAGCCTCAAGCTCAAACATCCACAAAAAGCAGTATTTACCAAAATTTAAACACCAAAGCCCAAATACATAAGTGAAAACACGAGTCACAACAAGCACACAAAAGGTGGGCCTCACCCCACCACAAAGAAAAACAATTTGTCCTCAAATGCAATTAACACAAAATATCCAAACTTTAAAAATAAATAAAGACAGAGAGGGAGGTAGAAATCTTGTCTACACAGTCGCGCTATCTGTCTAGGTATCAGTGCTCGATGTGCCAGCCTGGAATTTGATAATGGCCCCTGGAGCTTATTCAGAAGTTCAGCGGCAGTTCACTTACTAAGATTGTCCAAGTCATGAGCCGCCAAAAAGGAGTGGATGGCTGTGAAGAATCCACATTTCCACGAGGAGATAGTGGAGTCTCAGGGGTTTGTTCCCTTGCTGGCACTGGGCTTCTTGCCCTCATTATCTATTTTGGGGGAATTTGTTGCCTTTGTATTTTTCCTGAAATTTTTCGCTCTTGTTTGTCGAAGTGGTGTATCTCTTCCCGCTATTTTTGGTCTACCCATTTCTACAAAGCTTCGAGAAAAAGTTAGAAAATATTCAAACAAAAGAAAAACAATGCAATTTAATTGCGGGATCACTTCACCAAAATAGTTGGCGAAGCACGCAATTACTTACGCGGTTCGCCGAGTGCAGTGCGTAGAGAATACAAGAATGCAGACAAAGGGCGAACAAGAAGTCTTTCAGCGAAACACCGAATGCATTCAGCGTCGTCATGCGTCTCACCGAAAGTTACAGAATTCAACATCACAATTAGCTTTTAATTAAAGCGAGATGGGAATTGTAGGCGAACCACTGAGTTGTTCGGCGAGCTTGACCCAGCTCGCCAAATGACCCAACGTGCCTGCTTTCGACCCACTTTCCCAAATTCAACCCTGCACCCCCTAGAAACACAATTAAGGCATGCACAACTCAAATTAGGCTTAGACCCAATGACAATCATGCTCAACCCACAAATTTTAAGTCAGTTTAAAAATGCAACCTTCAGGAATTAACCATTTAACTTAGTACAGGCAAAATTTGCAAATCTAACAGGTAGACAAATATTCTAATCCTACCATAGAAACCTAGCACAAATCAACAAGGTAATATCATTGCATTAGGTCCAAAATCAATAGAAAGAACTCAGAGTTTGGGAACCAACCTTTCGTGCTGACTAAAATGTAGTTGATTTGCTAGGCAGCAATGTAATCCAACTCCCGAACACAAATCAACAACTAAAATACTCTAAAAGTGTAGGGATATTTAAAATAGAGTGCAGGTGTGAGTTTGGGTAGATAAAAAGTGAGGGAAAGTGAATGAAGTTGAAACTTTTAAACCTTTGGCTTGTAAAAACCATCCAGTTCTCGCCCACTTGGCGCCATTAGTTCAGTTCGCCTACTCACTCGGTGGAACGCGGACTGTGTAGCTTTTCCGCCAAAATTTACAGGACCTCTGGTTTATGGGGAGGTCCAAACGATGGTCTTTGTCGGGATCGCCGACACGATCGGCGATTCACCAATCAGTTCCTATGATCGCCGAGTTTTATAGACTCCAATGCAGGATGGTATTGAGTCTAACGATGGTCTAGTTCTGAGTCACCGAACTGTTTGGAGATTCACTGATTGGACCTGTTGCTCGCCAGTCTGCACTTTTCGTTCACTCTCCACACTTCCATCTGCATAATCAACACACCATTATATTACCAAGAAATAAGAAAGCAATTATAGGGGTTTTGGGTTTCCTCCCAAACAGTGCCTTAGTTAACTTCATGGCATGACGCGAGTCCACCTTCAAGCCTCACTCTTGGGGTTAGCCATAGTATCACTAGGCAACCCCTCTTATTGTCTCGGATTGAGGTGAGACGATATATAACCCATTTGGGTCTCCAATGCTTGATTGAAACAGAATGGGAGGTGACTGTCTGGCTAAGAGTAAAAGCATCTTCTTTCATGCCTTTCAACTTTTTGTCTGACCCTTCAACTTTGTTGAGGATACGCGAAAGCATATCCTCAGACCTACCACCCTCCGAATCCTTTGGCTTTTGGCACTCGTGGGGAGGCACATATTTGTCCTTCTCCCCATCCTTCCAATTAGGATTTCGGTCTCTCCATTCACGATCCTTCCATCCTTCATCTCTAACACAACCTTGGTTACCACCCTGTCTTGGGTAGTTTGAACGATAACCGCCACCTTGGTTGGCTAGAAAGTTCACCTCCTTATTATATAAGGCATTGAAATTTGCCTCCTCAGGATTTGCACATCCAACCCCCACATCATTGACACCAGCACCCATGACATTTTTGGATAAAATATCAAGTTGTGTCATGATCTTGGCCATGTTTTGGTCTCTCTCATTATCTTTGTCCATCTGCTCCTTGGATAGTTTGAGTGTGAGAGGGGAGACTTGGTTTTCACGGGTGTACCATGCCCTATTGATAGTCGTCATGCCATCTAAAAGTTGGGCTGCTACTGCATACGGTTGCTGCATCAGGCCTCCAGGTAAAAGTTGATCAGCGATACCTTTATTCACCGAATCCAGGCTTCGATAGAAGTACTGTAGCAAGACATTGTTGGGTAGACCATGAGTTGGGCATTGCAGCACCAACTTTTTAAATCGCAGCCAAGTTTTGTGTAGAGGCTCTCCTTCTAGACGTTTAAAGCTCTGGATGCTATCCCTCAGTGACATCATCTTCGAGGGAGGAAAAAATCGCACTTGAAATACGGTTACCAACTCCTCCCAAGAAGTAATGGATTCACGTGATAGCTCGGCTAGCCACGTGCACGCCTCTCCCATCAACGAGAAAGGAAATAGCCTCAACCAAACCGACTCCTAAGAGATGTTTTTGAATGAGAATGGTCCGCAAACATCTACAAAGTTTTGAAGATGCTCGTGAGGGTCCTCATGAGCCAGTCCGCTAAAAAGTCCCTTTAGTTGCAAGAGTTGCAACATGGTGCTCGTTATGTGAAACACTGCATTTCCCTCGGCTAGGGTAAACGGATGACTCCAACACCTCCCATGAGATGGGGGCCATTGATGTTGGGCTCTTGGACATCGTTGAGATTTTCGATGTCGTCTTGGTGGCCTACCTGTCTACCGTTGCTACTATTAACACTCATGCTTTTTGAAATATTCATACAACAAACAAAACAAAACCAAAAATTAGGTAAGTAGACTACAACTAAGAAGAACAAAAATTCTACTACTCTAAAAATTCTCAAATAACACCACTCCCCAGCAGCGGCGCCATTTTGATGTTTTCTTAATCAAGGACACAAATTCCAGTGCAAGTGTCTATGATCATGCAATAGTATAATAATCCAACCAAGGGTTGGGATCGTCCCAAGAGAGTGGTTTTGAGAATTTATCGAAAAATAAAATTTAGTTCTAACTAGTCGTAGCTAAAGACATTAACGAATAAAAACATTGTAAATTAAAAAGGGGGACACAAGAGTGTCAATTAACAATGGTTTTTTTTTTGTCAAGAGTAAGTAAAATCAGTAAAATAACAAGGGTTTCTAAATAATGAGAGGGAATCCTTGGGATATGACAGGAATACGGGTTAATCTAAAGTATTGGGTACATGCTTTTAATAAAATATTCATAGAGTAATTGTGACTAGGCTAAACTTTAAAGGAGATAAGCTCTCTCTCGAGCAACTTACCCCGTTTCAAATGTGTTCCTCTCGGACACCCACTTGCCGCATGAAGACCAGCTTACGCCTTAACCCACTCACTCTCTCGAGTTGAGTGTATGGATATGGGACTAGGGTTCACTATCTCGAGTTGAACCTCATGTCGACCCACTCACACTGGCCATCAATTTAGTGGTTTTAGTTTTACGACCGATCTCTCGCAAGTCGAAAATAGATAAATAAACTTGTATTTGCACTACAAATTCATTAGATTCATCCACAACAACTAAACGAAATCACATTTAAACTATGAATAGACTATCAGTAAGCAAGACCCAACAATTATCTTAACCCATATTCGCTAAATCACACCCCAAGAATTGGGGTTTTTAGCCACACATCCAGAGATAGATATTTATACCTAAATGATCTTGCATTCAAATGGGTATGAAGATTTAAGTCTTGTTACAAGCCAAAAATAAAGAACCCAATAGACCCAAGTCCAAAGCCTTGGAGATGAAACCCTCTTCTTCTTCAAATCTTCAAAACCCTCTCAAACTTAGAGCAAAAATATCCAAAGTACTATTCTAAGTGAAAAAATTATAATAGAAAATGTTCCACCCTAAAACTAAAACTCTAACCAGTATTTATAGTTATCACAGATGTGTGCTGTAACGGATCATTTGACGTCGTGACTCTGAATCACCGATAAACTCAGCGATTCACCCTTTGGTGTAGTTCGTCTCTGTCTTGCACCAACCTTCAACATCGTCATGCTCTGTGTCATTGGGAGACATAGTACTGCTTCACGGAACTACTCCGCAACACGCCATTTGTTCCTTTTCTCCGCCGACTTGATCTTTCCCTTAGGGCTCAGCACACTGGAACAAAAGGCGAAGTAAGTCCGTTCGACAACTCGCCAAGCGGACTCGGCGATCCTCAGTCCTTCATTTCTTCATTCTTTTCATCATTTTCGTTCCTTTTTGCGACGTAGTGTCCATGCTTTCCTTCAAACTTCAAATACCTGAAACTTAAGGGTTTCTATCAGATACTGAGGTAAAATAAGCATTTAAGGACACAATTTCTACTAAAATATAGCCATAAATGAGTCCAATTTTCTTACTCATCAACTATCTTCTCCAGTGGTACAATATGCCTTTTCCGATGACATTTCGCACCTCACTTTGCTTTCAGCCCATATAGGTAAATGGTATATGATTCCCTATTGCGCTATTGACACCTCCTGTGGTATGCTTCTGCCATTGTTTGCAACCAAAATCTTCACCCATTTCAAGTGGTTCTTCAACTTTGTTTTCTCTTCAGTAGCTATCCAGCCACCATAAATTTGTCCAATTTCTTTGAAAACTTGATGTGTCCAGAGGTGTAGAGGAACACCCATGACTTTGATCCAAGTTTCTTTTAATTATCGTGGTGTTTGGAAGGAAACCAAGCACCGGACTCCACCATTCTAGGTTAAAACTAGAGCTGTCAAAATGGGCTGGCCCAACCTAACCCAACCCAACCCTAACGGGCTAGAGAGTTAAATGGGTTGGGACGGGCTAGCCCTTTTAATTAAAGGGCCTATAAAATAGCAGCCCAACCCAACTCTAAGCGGGCCACCGATTGGGACGGGTTGGCCCTTCAACAAAAAAAAGTACAACATTTTCCTCTTAGAAAGAATACGAACGTTGATGTCCGATGAACATGACATCAATACATACATAAATTACACATACTTCAGTGAATATTTACAAAACAAATACATAATAGCCAAGATACAACATTCATAAGATTCATCCGAGCAAAAAACATTACATGATCAATATTTTCATAAACAAGACAATAAAAGAGAAGTAAAAAATTTGGCATAAAAACAAAAGTAAAAGAGGTCAAAGATTCATAGTTATAATGGAGTGATGGACTTGGGCTAATAAGAAAATTTAGTGTCCTAATGACCCTAAAATATAAAAGATATGTAAAAAATATAGTCTTGATTTTATATTGATATTTTAAAAATATTTATTGACTAAATCTTAACAAGTAAAACACTACTTAAAATATATATAATAAATATTTTTAAAATTCACAGCTCGCGGGCTGGCCTCTGAGGCTTGCGGGTTGGGCCTCTAAGGCTAGCGGGCCAAATGAGGCTGGGCTAAAAAGCATCGTTCCTAAATGGACTGAAAAAATTGAGCCCAACCCCATTTAATTCAAGGGTTGGGTTGGGCTGGCCTAGCGGGCCAAGCCCATTTTGACAGCTCTAGTTAAAACCTAGGTTTTTCCACTTCCATTGGCCTGGCACTGTCTGTTTTGCCATGAACCTGTTGGGAAATTCAAAAAGAAACATATATATATAGCTCATATATGTTGATCCCAAAGGTCTTCTTCCACTCAGATGATGACCATATTCTGATCTCAGATAGAGAAGGTTTTTCTTTAATTGCCTTGGCCAGATACCCAACGAAGCACCTCTTCAACAGTCCATCCTTTTGCCTATCTGCTGTGTTTGCCACCTTTGTTTCTCGATGGCCCTTTGAAATGCATTTACTATCGCTCACAGCCTTCGAATATTGGGTAGTACCTGTGTTTTGGAGCATTTAATGAAATTCTCTATCTTAAAAGCTAAGTTGTACCATCCAGCATTCAAGACTGGTTTCAGAATAATAATTACTGATCTTCCCCCAACATTTAAGAAGATAATGGTTATATATCTCCCATATTCATTATGTTTCCTTGTACAAAAGTACTCTTCTTTTCTGTCAGCAAACTTCCACCTCCTTATGCTCTTCTTTTGATCAGTTGATGCTTCTCTTAGCAAGAAACATATACATTCCATCACCTTGCTGCTAACAGTTGATCTTCTCATCATCCTTCGACTCCTCTCCACCCATTCGTACCAAACAGATCCATCTAAACTCCATCTTGTAATATCAAACGATTTGAATCCCGCATTGAAATATATTATATTTTCCCCTAGGTCTGTAGTAGAGCAGGAACATAAAAGAAAATGAAGTAAACTATAGTTGACGGGGATATCTGTGAAAGAAGAAGAGAGATGGTAGTTCTCAGGCGACCTACCGAAAAGAGGGTTTTCTCTCTCCTAGGAAGTAAGAGAGAGAGTTTTTTGAAAATGTGCCTGAGAGCATTACAAATTACTACTCGATATTATGGATTTACTATTTAGTTGTATCGATAAGAATCTTTCATGGGTCCATCAAGTGTAGTTGGAATTTACCTTTATTAAGCTCAACAAAGCTAACAAATATTTTAAAACAAATCAAGATTAACCCAACTCCAAAATACCTCGTGATCAATCAAGAATTTGCATTGCCCAAATAACCAAATTTCATGTTTAAAATTTCAACCTTATTTTATAGTGTAATAAAGAATATGGATTAGTACTGTTATTGTTATTCTACACATTTTCATTATGTGTATTTCCCCCTTTATTTACCCTCATCTAATCTTCTATTACATGCCCACATTGATGATCTCTCAAATCTGGTGGAACCATAGTAGATTGGTAGTTACAAATGAAATGGATCTGAATAGATAAATGGAATACAGGGGAATTAATTATTCCAATACTAACTAGGTCACTTTTTATTCAAATTGTGTAGCCATCAAAAAAGAATAACATACTAAGAGATCCGTTATCTTTGTAATTAATTTATATCCTCTAGCAGTTTAATGTTTTTGCATTAGTGAATGAAAAGATTTTGTTCTTCGCCACTGTACAAATTCTATATATTTAAATTTTGTCATTGGCCGTTGATAGTTTGTTACCTTTTTTTGGTTTTTCCTTTCTGTGTATTGCAGCTTTTCCGTTCCAGCTCTGTGTTCATGTGGTCGTATAATCTCCTGACTATTAGGTAATGCTTTATGGCTGATAGAAAAGCGTTGTTGATGATGTCGAACAAAAATGAGAACATAGACCCAACTTTTTAAAAGGCCTACGATAAAAGAACTAGACACCATGAACTATATATAATGACGCAAGCTAACAAAAAGGAAATTCCCTTAAGAAAAACCCAGGCAAATAAAGTTGAGTCAAGGAGACAACATTTCACTGATGACTCAACCCTCTCTGAATCTTCCTTCGAGCAGCCAAATTCTACTAAACAACATCCTGTTCTCCGAGGAGATTGCCTGTATCAATTTGAAATAGGTCAGAAAATTATATTGACACTTTTTTTAGAAAATAAGTATATATATTGATATAATATTAACTCCATTTACATGAAAGGATCAAACATCAAATACCAATGAACAATGTGAAGAAAATTCTACAACGGCACAAACATCCATAAATTATTGTATTTTAAAATTTGTCCCAAAATGTAAATTTTGTGCTGCAAAAAGATTTGAATATGAATATGTAGGTTTCTATTGTGCCAAAGGTGCTATTAAGCTAATTTCCCACCAACTTCCACCAGATTTGAAAAATTGCTATCTTGAAAATAATGTGAAATCAAAACTTTTCCAAACTTATATAAGAACCTACAAAAATATGTTTGCCTTCACGTCCCTTAGAGTAAATTACGATAAAGATTTAGTGAAAAGACAAAAAGGTATTTACACATTCTGGGTTCAAGGTAAAATGTATCATTTCATAGAGGATTTAATGCCAAGTGGTGAAAAAGTGAAAAATCTTCAACTATACTATTTTGACAGTGAAAATGAATTGAAAACTCGAATGGCAAGTTCTGATAAATTAACTGAAGAAATTATGGAAACTTTAATGGAAATATTACAAATTAATCCATACTCTATATTCTTAAAATCTTTAATAAATATTCCATAGTTATCTGATTTATATATTGCTCTTAAATGTGAACTTTGGGACTATATACTAGTGATGTAGACATGTGAATAAAATATTTGAGGCAGCAACAATGACATAAGAAACAGTTGTAACCTTTATGTAGTAATATTAACTTTGGAACTTATATGACACAATGAATCTTATTGTGGGCTAAAACATATTCAGTAAACGATATCAAATAATAGGGGTCATGAACATGGGAACTAATGAGACACATGGGTAAATTCAAGATAGGGACAAGTGCATATTTCAAGTTAGAACATATAAACTGTATACTAACTAGAACAAGTAAGGATTATGTAGAGTAACATTATACACTAAAATAATGGGAGTGATATCCAATAAAAGGAACATGTGAGCAAATGAAGTATATGATTAAACAAACAAATGAAGCCATTTGGTAGTATATGAATAGATTGTGTATCCAAGAATTGAACACTTTTAACATGTGTAACCTAGGATCTTGTTGACTCATATAAAAGAGACAGGTGATAGAGATCCGTACTTTAGAGGCGAAAAAAGGTTCTTTTTGCCATACATACCTTGTTTTTGGGCCAATATGACTACAACAACTCAGCCTTTCCTTGAAGGTCTTAATCACAATATAAGTACATAATGAAGCTAATAGTTACAGCTAATCAGAATCTGGTCCTTGTGAAATAGTAGTGAAATGTGTAATGGGCAGTAAGACAGTATAGTTCTTAAATAGATGGTGTATCACCACACCCTTATTTCCATCTAAATACATTGCATACAATCATCATATAAGGTCACCCAACTGCTCCAAGTAATATACATATAAAACAGTCGTTAAACTGTCACAAAATCCTTCAACGCAACAAAAAATTATTGAACTTATGACTTCTGATCCTTGTCCCATGAATTCTTTACTTTTATACCTAAATAATTCTCCATCCCAACAGATAAAACTGGGGCAGTGACCTTACCTTGTTGGTGAAAATTCTTATACTAGGAAAGTGGGACTTCCAAGCTTGGATAGGGCTGTCCTATACTTCAAATATAAAGAACATGATTTCCAGAACCTTCCATGGCAGAATCAAATTAAACACATAAATTATTTTACTTACCTTGGCTTATTAAAAAGACAACTTTAAGAATCATAGATGGATATAAGGGTGGCTGTTTGAAGGTTAAGAGAGAGCTTGAGAGAGAATTGCTGAAATATTTATTTTGTAAGTTAAAATGAAGAAGAATATCAGCTAATCTTGATCTTATAAGGTTCCTCTTTGGCCGACTCTTGCTGATCATTTTGGACCACAATTTGGTCAAGCAGGTGATGCACCTACTTGGCCATTTTAAGCTGGTCAAAAAGTCCAAGGAGGTGATGCACCTGCTTGGTCTTTTAATTTGATCCATGTATTTTAGGTAGGTGATGCACTTGCTTGGTCTTCTAATTTGATCTATTTATTCCAAGTAGGTGATGCACCTGCTTGGTCTTCTAATTTGATCCATTCACTCTAAGTAGGTGATGCACCTGGTAGTATAATAATGTCAAGCAAGCATCTCACTTATTTTATTCCATTTCCAACTCTTAATTCCTTTACTTTACACTTATATACACTTGGTCACTTAGATATTTAAGCTAAAATACTACCTTACTAGCTCGAGTTTTAACACTTTATACGAAGTTAACTTAGTTATATACGTGTTTGGAAAGTACATGTTATTACAAAATCTTCCTTCGAGCAGCCAAAATCTACTAAACAACATCATGTTCTCAGAGGAGATTGTCTGTATCAATTTGAAATAGGTCAAAAAATTATATTGACACTTTTTTATAAAAATAAGTATATATATTGATATAATATTAACTCCATTTACGTGACAGGGTCAACATCAAATACCAATGAACAATGTGAAGAAAATTCAACAACACATACATCCATAAATTATTTTATGTTAAAATCTGTCCCAAAATGTAAATTTTGTGCTGCAAAAATATTTGAATATGAATCTGTAGGTTTCTGTTGTGCCAAAGGTGCTATTAAGCTAATTTCCCACCAACTTCCACCAGATTTGAAAAATTTGTATCTTGAAAATAATGTGAAATCAAAACTTTTCCGAACTTATATAAGAACCTACAAAAATATGTTTGCCTTCACATCCCTTGGAGTAAATTACGATAAAGATTTAGTGAAAAGAAATAAAGGTATTCACACAATCCTAGTTCAAGGTAAAATGTATCATTTCATAGAGGATTTAATGCCAAGTGGTGAAAAAGTGAAAAATCTTCAACTATACTATTTTGACACTGAAGATGAATTGAAAACTCGAATGGCAAGTTCTGATAAATTAACTAAAGAAATTGTGGAAACTTTAATGGAAATATTACAAATTAATCCATACTCTATATTCTTAAAATCTTTAATAAATATTCCATAGTTATCTGATTTATATATTGCTCTTAAATGTGATGTTGGTCCGATTCAACGAACATATAATTTACCAACTGCATCAGAGGTTGCAGGAATATGGCTAGAAATCTACGAACAATTATAATTCCACACCTCATATCAGAATATTTACCAAAAGTGATAGAAGCCAATTAGTAAATTATTATTACGACTGTTATGATCCATTAAAGTATCCATTCCTATTTCCTTATGGTGAAAATGGATGGCATTGTGGTATTAAATTATCAAACCTTCAATTAATTATTGTGTAACACAAACATACTGTAAAAACGAAGAATTACCAAATGTTAAAAACATAACATCAATTAATTGATTTTTAAATTTAGAAGATGAAATTATGAACAAAGGTAAGCGAAAAAGAGGAACTGTTTCTTGTTGTAAATATTATTGATATAAACTTCAAATAAGAGATGATGAAAATATAATTTTTCATTTAGGCAGATTATTCCAACAATATGTAGTAGATGAATGGATCAAAATTGAAACTCAAAGACTTGATTTTGCTTCTTTCAACTAAGACTTGTTTAAAACTGATATGTTAGGAGGGCTTCTAGATGTTCTGCGGCGTGGTGAAAGAGAAGCTTCACAAGTAGGTAAACATAGAATAATTCCCCTTAGTTTTACGGGAGGTCCTAGAGATATGTGCCGACAATACGTGGATGCTATGGCTTTAGTCCAACGTTTTGGAAAGCCTGATAGTTTTTTTAACTATGACATGTAATCCTTATTGGCCTGAAATTAAAGAAAATTTGTTGTCAACTGCCAAGAACAAAATAGACCAGATTTAGCTTGTTGAATATTTCCAGCAAAATTAGAAGAATTAAAAAAAAAATATTAAGCGCACATATATTTGGCAAAGTTGTTGCATCTATGTATACAATAAAATTTCAAAAATGGGGTCTTCCTCATGCTCATTTCCTTTTTATACTTGAAGAAAAATATAAAATATTAACACCTAAAGCATATGAGAAATTTGTTTATCGAGCTACCAGGTCCTAAAACAAATCCTCGTTTATTTGAACTTGTTCGTTTACATATGATACATGGTCCTTGTGGTACAGTAAACCCAACATGCCCTTGTATGGGAAAAAAAAGGTCATGGTAAATTCAAATATCCAAAGCAATATTGATACAATCCAAATTGTCTCAAGGCTATCCATTCACGAACTTCAATGCTTTGATGGAATGTTCACAAGGATGGAGGTTGTTTTGCATGTAGGGATGCCAAGGAGGGAGTTCAATTCCTTGAAGGAGCTCCCAGTTGGACAACACCATGCTTGGATGATAGCTTGGAGCGTGGGAGGCCTAACGAAGAGAGGAGGAGCAAGTGAAGAATGTGATCCATTCGGCGAGCTGGAGACCACTTCGGCGACTCGCCAAAACCCTTTGGCGAGGGTTCCCAAAATCGCCAACTGCCTAAGGAGCTACAAAGGGGAAAACTGCTCACTAGGCGAGCTAAAAACCATTAGCGCATCGCCAAGTGGATTGGGCGATGGTCCCCAGACCGCCCAAAGTTCTAGTAGCTCCCCAACCAAGGTAATGAGTAGAGTTCCTCGCCGAATCTGTTGGGTGCATCGCCGAGCCATTAGGTGAGCCCGACTTGGCTGCCCATTGGCCCATTTCGGGTCACTTTTGGGCCCATCTATGTAATAGTGCCTAATATTATAACTAGGTGTCTTAGGGTTCATTTGAGAGTTAGATTATTTTGAATGTTGAAAACTAAAAATTCATGTGTGAGTGTTGAAAGCTTGGTTAGGCTTCTGTTGCCTTTTGTTAGAAACGTTGGTTGCTTTGGATATCGATTCCCTTAAGGTCATCGTAACAGTTATGTGCTTATTGTAGGATTAACGAATCAAGGTCATTGGGTTTAATATACCCTTTGGTTGCTTTTTGTTTCCTCATTTTGTGTCTATCTATTTATCTTTACTTTCTGACTTTGATTTTTGCTGTTTATCATCGTTTGTCTTGCGAGAATCATATCATTTGGTATCAGAGTAAGTCTTAGAATCATTCCTACAAATTCTAGTCTTGGGTTGTTACAAAAAAAAGGTCAGAAACGTTTTTCTAGAAAAACCCCAAAAATATTTTGTTGATTTGAGTCTTGTTTGAAGTTTCTAAGGTTAGATTAGTGTTCCCTAACCTTATTTGAGTTTGGATACGAGATTTGGTGAAGTTTGGAGCTCTATTGAAGAATCCACCATTATTGGATGAAGAAGCTTGAAGAACTTCAAATGGGTTTTCAGATTTAGGTTAAATTGGATACTCTTGGGTATTGGGGTTTGATCTCTATATCCTTAGGAGTTCATATCTGAAATTTGGGTGAAAACGGATTAGAAATCCATTGGGTTTGAAAATCGGGTGTTCTTCATGACTTGAAGAAAGAAGGAAATGGGTTTTGAAATCTAAAGATTTTGGCAAGGAATTGGAGGATAAAAATTATTGGGGTTTGTTCCCTATAGACTCCGAGCTTGTATCTCGAATTTCGTGAAATTCTGAGCTAAAAATCTAGAGGGTTTTATTTTGGGTCTTCATCTTGTTCTTGAAGAACATTCAAAACTTCAAGAAGGGAATATTTGAAAAAGGAATAGTTTGATCCAAAAAGGAAGAAAGAGAAAGTGTTAAAGGTGTTTGTCCAAAAGGAATTTACCTAAAAGGGTAAAAACTGAAGGACAAAGAAGGGGGGGACTACAGCAGGTCCAATTTTGGAGCTGTACAGTTGCAGACGCTGGACATTGGGCGAGCCCCGACATTGCTTGCCTAGTCCACTAGAAACCTCGCCCTTTGGGCAGCTAGGTCGCCGAGTTGGCCCTCTTTTTGGTGATGCTACTGGAAAATTCAGCGAGCTCAGCCTTGGTCGCCGAATCCATTTGGTGCATCACCGAACTTCCACCCAGATCGCCGAGTTGCCTTGTTCGATTGTCAAGTTTGGCGAGCATATCTTCAAGTTGGTGAGCACTTCACGTTAGGCGAAGAAAATAGTGCATTAGGCGATCGAAAGCTCATGTTATGACCCTTTTCATTTCAAGTTCTAAATTCCTAGTTTCCTTCCTTTCGATTCTAGTTCGTTGTCAAGAATCTTAAACTGATTTTCAACTTGTAATTACCTACTTGTTGACTATTGGTTCTTCACTTCTTTGTTAGTGCTTTTCTTTTCGTGCTTTTATTCGTTTTTACTTCGTTGTTAACTTCTTGACTCAAGTCCATTTGCTTTAATTGAGTCGTCTGTTCTTCTTAAAATAAAAATCTATTTTGACCAAGAGTAGAAATTGAGACCTTGTGATCAACTGAGTATAAGCAATCTTCAACATTAGCCGCGCCAATTTGATAGGCAATCAAAGGTGTGTAAACACGAGCGATTGTGAATTCATTTTATTAACACTAACGTTGTTTGTTGTTTTGTGAGTTGTCACTTTGTAGGTACATAGAGTTATAAGGACGCATGTCCTCAATAGCCTCTGACCCATGTGAGTATGATATGGGAGATTATGATTGCAATGATGAGGGCTATGAATGTGAGGATAATGGTGATTACGGAGGCTATGATAATAGCAATGATCAAGAACAGAATGAGAATGAGAGCTACTATTCTGGAGAAAAATATGAGAGAAATGTTGAACACAGCTCTTATGGTGAAGATAGAGAGGAAGAAGCATCTTGTGGAAGCTCCTATGGTGATGTGGGAGCATGTGAGAGATCTTACTCTCACTCCGAGAGTGAAGATGGTTCCTATGATGATGCCAGAACATGTTACACTTCCCACTCCCAAGATGAAGGTAAGATGAGGTATAATACTCTATCATATAAGAAGTATGAGGAGCATGCCTCTAAGACTTGTGAAGATTCGTATTCTTACTCTTGTGCTAATCCTTACCCTAGTCGAATTAGTGTGTGTGGCTACACTAGCTCAAGTCAAAGTCATCCGAGGGGAATGAGAGAGTGTGCAACTCTAAGGTCTAAGGATACTATATCCTATACTTCTCAAGGTAATGCACACTTATCGTGATATGGGAACCAGGGCAGGTATGAAGGATGTGTCAAGGGTCTCGGTACCAAAAGGATTGAGTTTCCTATCTTTAAGGGATGGCGTTATCCCGAGGCATATCTTGATTGGGAGTGGCAATGTGAGCAGATTTTCCAACGCCATGATTTGAGAGGTCTAGAACGACCCTTATATGTCCTTGGTCATTTGAAAGGTCTTGCATTGGGTTGGTGGACTCAAGAGGAAAGGCTTCGGACACTCCAAGGAAATACCCACCCATTGACATGGGAAGAATTGAAGAGGCTGATGAGGTTCAAGTATGTGCCAAAAGGGTACACAAAGCTTTTCAATGTCGATTCGAGAATACCAGTTCTTAGGACAAAGGTTGGCATTTATGGGGCTTTGGGATTTGACCTTGTCATCGATGATAGGTACAATCTAATCTATATCACTCCAGAGGTGGTAGCCTACTTGGGACTACCTCGACTACAAAGGACTTATCCATACACCATGGAGGGATGTAAAGTTACCAAAGGGGTGAGAGTCTATTTCACACGTGGCAAATACTATGAGGAGGTTTGGTGTGATATAACGACCATAGCTTCTTGCCACTTAAGCTTAGGGGCGAATTGGTTTACTGAACATAGGGTCCCAAACGAGCAGAATGGGTACAAGTGTGTTGTAGATCATTGGGGAATACCTCTATTTCCTCTTCCTAAGGATTCTTATGTAGGTACAAGAGTAATGAATGGAGGAACACAAGTTCCAGCCAGAGAGCCTGCAGTCGAAGGTGTGATGGATACACTTATGAGATGTTCCAACATCCAAGGTAAAAAAGATCTTTCTTACGGGCGTCAAGGTACAATAGCTAATCTTAACACTTTTACCATTGCAAATGAACAAAGTGTGAATGTTAGCTTGTCTTTATGTGAGCCTATTGATTCTTTGCCTTATATTGAAAATGTGCTTGTTGAGAGTGTGGATACACTAGTTGATCCTATTGATGACTGAATTGATTCTTCTAGTAAGATCGATTTGTGTCCACCTAGTCTTGACACCTATGCTTTGAATGCTAGCTCATTATTTTGTAATGATTGTGTTGATCAACCTATTTGTGAGTGTAGTTCACTGGTTGCGGGTCCTTGTAATGTGATTAAGGAACCTCAAGTTGGTGGTACTAATTATAATGTTGATCAATTGAGTAGGAGTGACTCTTTGAGCATATCTATTGTGGAAGATCCAATTGCTTGCTTTGCTCATAGAGATCATGTTCTTGAAAATGCTTCGAAAGTTGATATGTGTCTTTTTGAGGGTGAACTTGAATGTTTTAATTCTTCCCTAGTGGCTGATCATTCCCTCTTTAAGTACAATATCTTATTTGAATATGATGAAATCATTCCTAGTGATGTACCTAGTGGTGTGAATCTTGAGAGTAATGTAGTTCTTAATAACTACATTGTCTATAGTAACCCACTATGGTGTGAAACTTTTCCTTCCAAAGATGGAAATCTCTTCGTGGAAGATGATAGTACTCTTGTAGGGAAGGAATGTGATGAGGAGGAAGGTGGTGTTTGTTTTCTCATTCCTTTTTCTTCTTGGTGTGTCCCAATTGTCAATGGTATGACCCTTGAGTTTGAATCTATTAGTAGTCATACCCATGAAAACACCTTGGAGGAAATTAAATTGCAGGACACCCTTCTCTATTACTTGTTCACATATGATGATGCTCATGTTGTTGAGTAGAGTATGACGTTGGAAAATGAGAGTGCCAATCGGGCAAAAGGAGAAGTACTTGATCCAAGTCCATGGATCTCCTTTCCATTTGACCCCGGTAGTGAATTAAATTATGGCACTTGTGTAGTGATGCTTGGTCAAAATGACAAGTATCATTTGGATGGATTTGTTGACACATTTCCCTACGATGGAAAGTCCTTCTTGAGGGTTTGTAATCCGATTAAGGAGCCTACATTGTGTATGGGGAAGGGTAGTCCCCTAAACCCCTTTCTTTACTCTTGCTTTGAGTATGATCTTGTCGATCGCACATTTTATGGGGGCATGAGTTCTTTGTTGAGAGAAGGTGAAGTTTATTTTAAATTTGCCATGATGTCTTTATGCGTTCCTTTGTGCTAGGATCCTTGAACCTAAGAACATATGAGAACACCTTAGATATCCCTAGTGAGCATGACACATTTCTCTATTATCTATTTGCATGTGATGATACTCATGTTTGCGTGGGTACCATATTTTATGTTAATAGTGGAATCAATGGGGAAAATGAGAGTCTCCTTGACTTGATGCTATATTTTTCCTTCTCATTTGACCTCGGTGTTGGTCTAAATTGTGATGGGTATGGTAGTAACACCCTCTTTCTTCCTTTTGATTCTTACTTGGTGTTATTACTTGATCCTATGTGCTGGAATGAGGTTTGTTTGCTAAGTTGTGTGGGGAATACTTTTGTATTTGACCCCGCTCATGAATTGGGAATAATTACATTCTTGAAGTTAGCTAGTGCATTGGATGGAGTCTTAAGTTGGGTTAACTTTGTTTATGCCCTTGCACTTAGTTTTGAGAATGTTTATGTCCTACTTGACATAAGGGAGGTTTTGTGCTTGTTTGAATGTGGAACCAATGAGGGCTTACATATGAGGTTGTTTAAGTGTATTGGTTCCTACTCTCTACCCCTTTGTCAATATTTCTTACTTAGCCAAGTATCTATTGCTTTGATGGGTTACAAACCCTTGGTTGATATTTGTGATGCTTGGTTATATGTTAAATTTGTGCATCCTTGGCATCTTCTTGATAACTCATGTGTTGTCCCTTACAATCCATATTTGCTTTGTAAATTCAATTGTCATGATATTAAAATTATAAAATATATTTATAAGTATATATGCAAAGGACATGATAAAATTGTATTTCATTTACACACTAATAATACAAATATAGAAATTAATGAAACAAAAGAATACCAATCCGCCCGATGGGTATCTCCATTAGCAGCTACATGGCGTATATATGTTTTTCCTATTAGCGAAATGAATCCATGTGTATACCATCTTCAACTTCATCTTGATGGACAACTTGTCTCCTTAAAAAATACTGATAATATTGATAAAATTATAAATAATCCTATGATTAAAAAAACTATGTTAACTAAATTTTTGCTAATGAATAAAATGAATAAGGAAACTATAAATTTATATTTATTATATAAAGAATTTTCAGAATATTTTGTATGGTCAATTTCATATAAAATGTGGACATGTCGTAAACAAAGAAATGTAATTGGAACTGAAGGAGAAAGACATTATCTTAGACTCCTTTTAATGAATATAAGAGGACCTAAATCATATGAAGACTTACTAACTGTCAATGGAGAATATTGTAGTACATTTAGAGAATCTGCAGAGAAAAGAAGATTTTTGCTTTCTAAGAATAATTTAAAAGAATGTATGTTTGAAGCAGTGAGTTATCAAATCTCGTCCAGCTTAAGAAATTTATTTGTTGTGTTGTTAGTTTAATGTAATCCAAATAACCCTTAAAGAGTTATGGGAAAAATTTGAACCTTTAATGTCTGAAGATTTTAGCAAATATCCAAGTCTATCTTCCAAAGAAATTCGTTATAAAGTACTAAATCATATTAATGATATTCTTTATTCAATGGACCGCGATATCAACGAGTTTGAACTAATTTCAGAAACGGTAAATCCTTCTGCAATAGCTAAAGAAGCAAAAGATGTTACCTACATTTTGAAATATGATTGGAGCCACTTTTTGTGTCGTCGACTTCCACGCGATGCCTCTTACAAACTATCTCACCAGGTTGGCTACTAAACATACTTATTTTTTTATTGGTAAAACATACTCTTTTTTTATTCACTTTTGACCTTCACTATTTTGCATAACAGGTCTCACTCACAACAAGACAATACTTTGGCTAATCTCTGACGTTGACACATCGCTTCCTTTTGGATTATGTAAATAAAATGTACATACGTGTCTTGTAAAACTTGGCTCCAACACTTAATATATATATAAATATAATATGTGTGTATCACATTCACAATGTTGGGTCTGTGCTGGCACGGGCCATACTCCTTTAGTATGTTTAAAAATGTGAGTTCATCCTTCTCCAGGTGTTTCATCAAATGTGGTTCTTTAGCATGTGACAAATAGTTCCACACACGGCAAACCCTCCCATTTACTTTTTTGACTTATAAAAGTAGGGGACAACTAGCCAATGACACGGGGAAGTTGAAAACTTAAGAAGAACATAGTGAAGTTTATTGCTTGTAATTAGTATACCCTTCTTTTCCCAAACATTAGTTGTGGATGATTTTATCAGAGATGCTTATTTATGATTGTATCTTTTATTTTTCTGTAGGTTTTGCCTGATCTCTTTCACATTGTACGCATTGATGTTTGCGTAATCAAGACACAACTTTCGATGCAAGTGTCTACGATCGTACAATAGTATAATAACCCAACCAAGGGTTGGGATCGTCCAAAGGGAGTGGTTTTGAAAATTAGTAGAAAATTAGAATTTCATTCTAACTACTGTAGCTAAAGAAATTAATGATTAAAAACATTTTAAATTGAATGGGTGACACGAAAGTGTCAAATATCAAATGGGGGTTTTGTCACAAGATTAAATAAAAACAGTAAACTATAAAGGAAATCAAGTATGGGGAGAAGTTCTTGGGGTGTGACCGAAATATATATTGATATAAATCGTTGGGTACATGCTTTCGATAGGAAATTTGCAAGATAATAGTGACTAGGCTAAGCTTTAGATGGAAATAAGTTCTCTCTCGGGCAACTTACCTTGTTCCAAATGGGTTCCTCTCGGACACCCATTCGCCGCATGAAGGCCAACCTACGCCTTACCCCACTCACTCTCTCGAGCTGAGTGTTAGGATATGGAACAAAGGCTCACCCTCTCGGGCTGAACCTCATGTCGACCCACTCCTTAGGCCATCAGTCTAGCGGTCTTGGTTTCGCGACCTCTCCCTCGAGCAAGCCGAAAACACATGGGTGGTTTTGTATTTGCAACTACCAACCCATTAAATTAAACCACAACCACTAGGTGAAATCACCATTAAAATGCATCTAACGTATCAGCAAACAAGACCCAACAATAATATCAACACATATTTGCTAAATCACACCCCAAGAATGGGGGTTTTTAGCCACACATCAAGAAATAATAAATTATACCTAAAATGATAGAGAAATAAAATGGGTATAAGAAATTAAACCTTAATATAAGCAAACGAAGAACAATGGAGAAGACCCACTTTCAATTTAGGGAAGATGAACTACTTCTCTCTTCAAGTCTCCAAAAAAAAAAACCCTCTCCAAACTTGAGAGAAAATAAGAAAGCTAAAGTGAAAATTACAATTTTTTTTTTACTCTATTGCTCCACACAAAAACTAGTAAAGAGTTTAGTATTTATAGACTTCAGAATTTAGTGCTAGCGGATCGCTCGGCGAGGTAAGTTGTGAATACCGAATGACTCGGCGATTCACTCTTCTTCTAGTTCATCATCGTTTGTGCTTTTGCCTTCAGCATTTGTGCATTCTGGATCATTAGGCGATATACTTCTGCTTCGCGGAACTGATCGGCGAAGCGCCGACTGCTCCTTTCATCGCCTTTTTCATTCTTCTCCTTCAGAGCTTCACGTACTGGAACAAAGGGCGAAGTGCGTCCCTTCGGCGAATCGCCAAGCATGTTTGGCGATGCTCAGGCTTCAGCTTCTTCGTTCTTTTCAGCATTTTTGTTTCTTTTTGCGCCTAAGTGTCCATGCTTCTACTAAAACTTCAAATACCTGAAACTCAAGTGTTTTCATCAGATATTTAGACTAAATAAGCATTTGAGGACACTTTATATTAAAATAAAGCCCTAAATGAGTCCAATTTGTGGACTCATCAACACCCCTAACTTGAACTTTTGCTTGTCCTCAATTAAAACTCAAGTTCAGCAGTTCAAATAGGATTTCTCAAATAGTGCTACACAAGACTAAATCATGAACATACACAACAAGACTCAAATTACTCATGCAAAGATCAATTGTGTACTCAAAGGTTCAAGTTGTGACACACCATTACCAAAGATTCTCATGCTCGCAATACTTGTTACTTGTGCAAGTTCAAGCTCAACAAAAATTATCTAAATGCCCTCGCATAAAGAATGATTCCATATTCACACACAGAGGTTAATTAATTCAAGATCAGGAATCAGATGCAACGCTCACACTCAAAAAGAGGAACACAATGCATGTTTTCACCCATAGGCTTGCCCTTATTTTCAAATCGATCTTCGGTTCGGCTCACTCAAGATCAAAAAGGTATTTCTAAGGCTAGTAATGGGGCTGAGTGCAAAGGTCTGGTCATTTAAGCTCAGTGACTTTTTCCTCATGAGATGTGGTATTCTCAAGGCATCCCTTTTTTTTCCTTTATCAATTCTTTTTCTAGTGCTTCTAACTCATCTTTTTATTCACCTCCATGGATTGCTTGGAAACCCAATTTCTTTTGTACTTTTATTCCACAACTTTTCTTTTTCATTCTTTTTTTCCTTTTTCTTTTTCTTTTCTTTTTATATGGAGGGTTTCCATTTTTCCGCAACACCATGGGTTAAGGGTGACTTTTCTTGCACTTCTTGACTTCTCCTTTTCCTTTTTCACCACACCCCCAACTTAGGCTTTTGGCCTAAGTTGACTATTCACTAAACCACAAATCAAGAAGATTATAGGTAGTGGATCAGGTAAGGTCTAGGGTTCATCAAGGTTCTTTCAAAGAAAGGTAAGGCTCAAAGGGTGTTCAAGAGAGTTTCACACGCTCACAGGTAGGCCACAAAAGAGGTATATGTGAAATTGGGTCACACTCTTCAAAAGTTGCCTAAGCTCATCTCAAGAGCACACCTTACTAAATCAATCAGACTAATGGGGCAGATTCTAGGTTTATTCATGCCAGGTTCAAAGTAAGCTCATCACACAAGGCATCGACACTTAAGTCAAACAAGACTACACACTTTCGCTAGTGTGCAACGGTCATTACAAGAGAATCAATTTGAGAAATTGCTAATCACAACGAGATGCAAAGAGTTCACCTATTGTCTATGCAACTTCATTTGTTCTCGTCGTAGCCGTACATTCATGTTTGTTCGATTGAGAGCACTATTCAAGTCATTGGTATTGATCGAAACCGAGACTTGAATTTGTACAAGAACAGCCACTTTCAACACAAGAGATGGCAAAAATTTTTGAAAAAAGAAAATTTTCTGAAGGGTCAAAATATCGTTTTGCAATTTAAAACAAAAGGAGTCATAAGCTCAAACATCCACAGAAAAGCAGTATTAACACAATTTTAAACATAACAGCCCAAATATAAATAAAAACACAACTATCAACACAAAGGTGTAGGCCTCACCCCACCACAAATAAAAAGTATTTGTCCTCAAATGCGAACGAAAATATCTGAAAGTAAAATAAAGTAAGACAGAGGGAGGTAAGGAGGGGATCCTGTCTACACAGTTGCTCTATTTGTCTGGGCATCAGTGTCCGGTGCATAAGTTTAGACTCGGGCCTCTATACCTGGTTCACCTCAAAAGGACTAGCAGTACTAGATGCACTAGGAGCCAGCAGCATCTACCATGGCCTCCTCTGTCTCAGTAAGGCCCTCATATCCTTGCCTTTATCTCTAGGTGGAGGTTCTTGTCTGCCCTTCTTTGGAGGATTTGATCCCCCTTCATTTATAGTGATACCATGTACTCTTTTTCAGGGTGGCATGACAATATTGGTCTTTACCATATCATCAGGATACTCAGACTTCTCTCTAGTAGACTCAACAACATGCAAGCACAATACCACAAGATTTAACCGATTTTAAGGCATACAAATATGGGATTTTAACAATATAAACACTACGGGCAAGATTTTCAAATTAAAACAGACATTCAAGCAACTTAATCCTATCAGAGAAGCCCAGCACACATCAACAAGATAGAATCATTTGCATAAGAGTTCAAATTCTCAAAAATATATGCGGGGTTCGGGAAACCAACCTTAGATGCCGAATAATAAAGACTAAAATTTTAGGCGACAAAGTAATCCCAATCCGAGCACAAATCAACGACTAAAATACTACTAGAAATGGAAAAATATAGAATCTAAAGTGTGGGTGGGAGCTTGTGAAGTTCAAAAGTGAGGGAGAGTGAAGAGTTTGAAAGTTTAAACCTTTGGCCTTTTAAAAACCCTCCAGTTCTTGCCCATTTGGCGACATTAGTCATGCTCGCCGACCCACTCGGTGACACGCCGAGTAGGCATTTACCTCGCCGTGTTTTACAGGACTCCAGTTAAAGTGGGGGTCCAAACGGCGGATTAAGTCGGGCTCGCCGACCTCTTCGGCAATTCGCCGACTGGACCTTTAGCTCGCCAATCTACACTTTTCAAACACTTTCCACACTTTAACCTGCACAATCAACAGACTATTATTTCTAAAATAAACATAAATCGATAAAACCTTGGGTTGCCTCCCAAGAAGCGCCTTATTTAACGTCATGGCACGACGCAACTCCTCACTCAAGTTCCATTAGTGAGGTTTGCCTCATTTTCATGAAGCCACCCCTCTTTTGGCTCTGGGTAGAGAGAAGATAGCACTTAGTCCATTTGGTACTCATAGTTACCATTCATACTCATCTTTCGTGTTTCAATACACAAACAAGCAAAACAAAACTAAAATTAAGTAAGTATCACTATAACTAACAATAACAAAATTCAACTTAACTATAAATTCTCAAGTAACACCACTCCCCGGCAGCGGTGCCATTTTGATGTTTGCATATTCAAGACACAACTTCCGATGCAAGTGTCAACGATCGTACAATAGTAAATAACCCAACAAAGGGTTGGGATCATCCCAAGGGAGTGGTTTTAAAATTAGTAGAAAATTAGAATTTCATTCTAACTAGTCGTAGCTAAAGAAATTAACGATTAAAATCAATTTAAATTGAATGGGTGACACGAATGAGTCAAATATCAAATGGGGGTTTTGTCACAAGATTAAATACAAATAGTAAACTATAAAGGAAATCAAGTATGGGGAGAAGTTCTTGGGGTGTGATCGCAATATATATTGATATAAATCGTTGGGTACATGCTTTCGATAGGAAATTTGCAAGATAATAGTGACTAGGCTAAGCTTTATATGGAAATAAGTTCCCTCTCGAGCAACTTAACCTGTTTCAAATGGGTTCCTCTCGAACACCCATTCGCCTCATGAAGGCCAGCCTACGCCTTACCCCACTCACTCTCTCGAGCTGAGTGTTAGGATATAGGACTAGGGCTCACCCTCTCGGACTGAACCTCATGTCGACCCACTCCTTAGGCCATCAGTCTAGCGGTCTTGGTTTTGTGACCTCTCTCTCAAGCAAGTCGAAAACACATGGGTGGTTTTGTATTTGCAACTACAAACCCATTAAATTAAACCACAACCACTAGGTGAAATCACCATTATAATGCATATAACCTATCAGCAAACAAGACCCAACAATAATATCAACACATATTTGCTAAATCACACCCCAAGAATGGGATTTTTAGCCACACATCAAGAAATAATAAATTATACCTAAAATGAAAGAGAAATAAAATGGGTATAAGAAATTAAACCTTAATATAAGCAAAGGAAGAAGAATGGAGAAGAACCACTTCCAATTTGGGGAAGATGAACTCCTTCTCTCTTCAAGTCTCCAAAAAAAACCCTCTCCAAACTTGAGAGGAAATAAGAAAGCTAAAGTGAAAATTACAATTATGTTTTTTTACTCTAATGCTCCACACAAAAACTAGTAAAGAGTTTAGTATTTATAGACTTCAGAAAACAGTGCTGGCGGATCGCTCGGCGAGGTTAGTCGCGAATGCCGAATGACTCGACGATTCACCCTTCTTCTAGTTCATCGTCATTTGTGCTTTTGCCTCAGCATCTATGCGTTCTGGATCATTGGGCGGTATACTTCTGCTTCGCTGAACTGATCGGCGAAGCGCCGACTACTTCTTTCATCACCTTTTTTATCCTTCTTCTTCAGGGCCTCGCGTACTGGAACAAAGGGCAGAGTGCGTCCTTTCGGTGAATCGCTCAGGCTTCAGCTTCTTCGTTCTTTTCAGCCTTTTTGTTCCTTTTTGTTCCTTTTTGTACCTAAGTGTCCATGCTTCCACTAAAACTTCAAATACCTGAAACTCAGGTGTTTTCATCAGATATTTAGACTAAATAAGCATTTGAGGACACTATTTCTATTAAAATAAAGCCCTAAATGAGTCCAATTTGTGGACTCATCACGCATATCTGAGGATGGTCTAAAGGAATTTATATCATGAAAACTTGGAACCTTGGTATCTATTGCACGACAGGTAATATTTCATTTTAATTATATTGTTTGTCTTGTTGTTCTTTTGGATTTGTAATTTTCCTAAGGTCTGTTGACTAATTTTTTGTTTGGAGCACATCTATAAATATCTGCTAGAGTAGCTCTCTCTGATATCAAATTATAGTCATCACTTGTTGGTAACAGACCTGTTCACATTGCTCCTGTAAGTAGTAGTTTTAGTTGGTATTAATATATGCACATGCTTTTGGTGTAGGTCATTATAATCATATGCTTTGGTTAGTGATTTTACTGATCGTTTTGTTTTGCTATTTTAGATTCTGCATCTCGTGCAGTAACTTTGTTTGGCACTCAACGATGAATTCAGAAAGTATCTTCCTGATATACTTCCCTGTTGTATTCAAGTTCTTACTGATTCGGAGATGTTTAATGACTCCACATATGTAATTCCTATTCTCCACACCCTTGAAGTTTTTGGTGGTTAGTCTTCCTTGGTTATTTCTGTGGTCCATGCCTTGCTTAGTATCACTTTGATGTTGATGGTAGTGGTCTCACCTTAATGTGCAGGGACATTAGATGAGCATATGCATCTTCTTTTTCCTGCACTTATTCGGTTGTTTAAAGTGGACGCTTCAGTAGAAGTAAGACGTGGTGCAATCAAAACTCTTACAAGATTGATACCTTGTGTGCAGGTTGGTGTAAAATGGACCAAGGGAACGCTTCTAAGTTTCATTGTTTCCATATGATTGCTTGTTTTCCTAAACTCTTTTCCTTTTCTCTTCATTTCTATTTTGCAGGTTACTGGACACATATCTTCGCTTGTGCATCACTTGAAGCTTGTCTTGGACGGATCTGATTTTTCTCCTTCACATTAATATCACTGATAATATATGAGACTTATTTTCTTCGAATCAATAGATAACAAATGAAATGACAAAGATCTATTGTTTGTGGGTTTTGATGTTGACTCTAGTGTGTACACTCTCAGATATCAAATTTCGACCCATATGTATCTACACTCGCACACACTTATATATAAGTGAACTTTGAACTCTGATTTATTACCTTGGAGTGTATACTAATTGCAGCTTCTGCTTCCTTTTACTGAAGGTCATCCAGTAATTTGACACAAATGGCTGGAAAATTGTGAAGAAAACATTAAAATTTAAATCATTATATTAGTGCTTCAATTTCAGTCAATATTGCAAGAGTTTTTCCCATGTCTGTCCAAACTTCATTTTGAATGCAATTCCCTTCCTTATGTCATGAACAATTGCTAAACGATTCTACTATTGTTGTTTTCAAAACTTGATTGATTTTATCTTATCGTTTATGACCTTATCCTTTCTGTTTTAATTCTAAAGAAGACTAGTTTTTGTACCTGATAAAGCTTTGTACTATATGATTTATGCAATACCTTTCTTCAAGTTTGTGTTGATGAATTCTTGGTGCTCCCTTCCATTCACAGGAACAAAGAAGAGCTCAAAAAAGATGATATTGATGCACTTTGTTGCCTAGCTCATGCTCTTGGAGAGGACTTCCCCATTTTTAATCCTTCTATTCACAAGCTTATGGTTTAACATAGGCAGCATGTCTGCATTGGTTTTTGGGGTTCTCTTTATCACTACTACAACATTATAAAGGCTTATACTGCTGAGGAATTTGTTCTTGATACGATAATTTTTCATATACAACACAAGGAATTTGAAGAAATCTAGGGATGGTAGGAAAAATGCGAGCCATTAATTTTTGGAAGCACCACAACTCAGAGATTAAATCGGTGGCTGTCGGTTGAGGTCATCAGTGATCCATTAGGCGATGGAGAGAGTGACCTCTATGAGGTTTCAACTGACATGCAGAAGCAACTTGAGCTCAGAGTGATGCAGTTCAGGGAGTCCCTTATATTCTCTTTTGATATCTAAATTGGGAGAACACAATCTCATTTTCAGTTGGGGGTGCCTCCCTTGTAGTCATTTTGTTGATTATTTCTACATATAGTGATTATACCCTTGTCGGGCGTACTTTTCTTTCTTTGTCATGGATTGGTGTGCCCTTGTCGGGATTTGATATTGTGGATGTTTCTTTGATATTGTGTTGGATTGGTCTATTTAAGTTGTTGATTTGTAGTTTATAGCTTCTTTGTTTTTGTTTTGATGATAAGATTTGGATTGATGATGTTCGATGATGGATATAAGGTGATGACTTTCTTAAGGGAAAATCATCGACTTCTTCTGAGTGTTTGATTGTGGCGAAGTTTGAGTAGCCGTTCCTAAATGATGCATGAGGTTGCCTGATGATGGATTGGTTGACGACTTTCATGAGGGAAAAATTGTCATCTTTTTGGTAAGGTTTTGAATTGGTTGGAACTAAGAGCGTAGTCATGCATGTGAATAGTGTTGAGCATACCTCTTCGTTTTTAAAAGGTTGAGCATGTTATGAATGATTTTTTGACAACTCTTACAACTTTTTTTGTGACGTTTGATTCGTTAGCGGTTAAAATGTTCAATGCTACGTGTATCTTGAAAAAGAAGTAAGATTTTGAACCATCTTGATTGATTGCAGGTCATGTGTGGTGAGTTGTTGAATAATGCCTTGTGTCCGTTTTTGTCACCTAGAACTTGCCAGTTGATCTTGAAATGTTGGTCTTGATTGAGTTTGGTTGGAGAAATGATCTTAGGCTTTCTTTGATATTCTTGAAGTCCACTTGGCCTAAAAATCCCACCTTTTGCACTAAATATATCCTTAGTTGTCCCTTTGAGTATTGGCAACCACATTACGAGCCTTATCCTTTTTGAAAAAGTAACCCTCTTTTGAACCCTTCCCTCCTTGAACTTGAGATTGTGAAAGTTGAGGCTAAAAGCCTAAGTTGGAAGTGTTATGAGAAATTCATTGAAGGGAAGCTTACCACACGAGGACATGATATAAAAAGAAGAAGAAAAAAGAGAGAAATTGATGGATGGATGAAAAGACTTAAGAAAGAAAATGAATAAATGAGACTTGAATCTTCCAAAAGTTGAAAATGGTTGCATGTTGGACATCTAGAGTGGAAATAAGAAAAGGAAAATGAAAAATAGTGTGGAATGTGCATGGGTTTGAAAAGTGAAGAAAAGCCGATAAAGTTGGAAATAATGAATTGTTGTGTAGTATTCAAGGAGGGTGTAGTCACTTACACCTAAATGATATCCTAACCATCCCTAAGCCTGTATTACAAGCTTAACAAAGTCCTTTGAGATTTCTAACCAAATGGAGTTGAGTCAATGTTGATTGAAAATATGGGCAAGCCTATGGTGTGACATTTGTGTGTATGAGATGATTCTTTGTGAGTGTGAATGTTGCATCTTTGTCCCTTGTCTTGTTTATATGTGTGTGTGGTTTTGGGACACTTCTATCTTGTGAGGTCATGTAAGTTGAAAAGGTGGTGATTTTGAAAATTCCTAATTGAGTCAAGTGAGCATGTGAAAGAGTTAATGAGTTGAGTCATTTCTTGAGTTTGAGTTGTTGTCACTGAAATGATTCTTGGTTTTTGAAAATGTTTCATGAGAATGAGAGGATTTTTTTTGTGAAAAGTATACATGTGGACTATTTATCAGTACCAATCGAAGCCATTACCTTTGTGCTTAATTGAAAAATGGAAACTGATTTGTGGTGGTGTTTTGTAATAAGAGCCTCTTGTGTTCGACCGCGACTCTTAGTTAGCTACTTTTTTGGACCCACAAGAACATAGAATTTAACATAAGTTAAACGAAACAGAAAATTTCTCAAATAGAATAAAAAAATTAGAGTTAAGGGTTCAAAAACCATAGTACTTTGTGGTTATTGAGTTCATCGGAGTTCATTGGAGTCCTAATCCTAGTGGTGGCTCGCCTTCGTAGTCAAAGCTTGTTCCTAGTCGTTGTTCCAGAAAAGGTAAATTTTATCATCTTATTTAAATCCTTGTATAACCTCGTTGGGTTGATTAATTTGATGTACTCTTAGCTAGTTAGTCTGGTTTCTTTCTTGTTTAACAATTCATTTATTTTAAAAGCTTGATTCTGTTTTTAGCATGTTAATCTCCATTTTGATTAGTTTTATCTCTATGTTGGCGTTTAAATAGGTGATATTGGTGTGATGTTGTGAATTGTTCGTATATGAGTTGTTGTGGGTTAAATTCGGTCGCTGTGTTAAATGGTCGAATCATAAATTTTCCTTTAATGCTTGTTGTTCTATTTATCTTCTAAGATGTGATTCATTGTTTAAGTTGTTTTGTAGTACAAATTTCAAGTTAATTTTTAATTTATACTTACTGTTCTTTGCTCTTTTTTTTGGTTCAAGTGTTTTCAATATAGTTTCAATATGTTCTAGTTTGGTTCTTTTCCTCTTGAATAATAGAATACAATTTATGTGTTTGATTACCCACTGATTTCGCCTCAGATTTTACTTAGTTATCTAGCTTAGTTCAAAGCCATATATTTTGGATTTGTATCTCATGAATCAGCTATATGTTTGAAGGTCAGAGAGGTTTAGAGTAAGAGTTCAATTGTAGAACCACCAATACGAAATGTGTTGTCTCCTTTTTTCCTTTTTGATGACAGTACTATTGTTAATTCTTGCATGTCCTTTATTTATTCATTTTTCCTCTTTTAGTCAAAGCTATGTCACTTGAGAGTTGCTGATGACTCCAAAAGTTAATTGCTTACAAGGAAGAGCCATCAGAAGTGGGCGGGTTAGAGCTAAAATTCTAATGATCAATCTATTTATCTCCACTCTATTCAGCTCCTTTTCTCGTTCAGTAAACTCTTCAAAATGTGAAAATATTGTGCATTTGTGGATCATGCTATTTTGAAGAGTTTACTGAACGAGATAATATATGGATCAAATGCATATGCAGAGTAGGAAGATATACACTTCAACAAAGTGAATCACATAAGAATCTTTCAGTTGCACAAAGAGATCACTAGACCATCTCAAGGTACAAATTATGTCTCTATCTATTATTCGAGGTTGAAGGAGCTGTGGGATAAATATGATATGATTGTGCGTGCACCGAGTTGTGGTTGTGATAAGTTGAAAGACTATATTGACCATCTCTGGAACATAGATTATTGCAGTTTCCTGCTGGTTTAAATGATTCATATGATCACACTAGGCGACAAATTTTGCTCAAAACAAATTCCAACTGTGAATCAAGCATATTCAATGGTTACTCTTCTAAAGGTGTTTTAGTGTTGTTAAATTTTCTTTCCTTTAGTATGGAGTCTGCTTATCTAAATCGATTAGTGATATATTTGAGGTATCCTTTGTTTGCTTATCTAAATCGATTAGTGCTTATCTAAAAAAAAAACATGGCGGAGGGAACTAGAGCTTCATGCTTGTCTCTTTTATTTATACGGGTCATTTATGCTTTAATCAGCCAAAGAATTTAAAAACAATGTAGAGGAGGTAGTAGCTATTAACAAGACATTACGTGGTAGTAACTTATATAAATAGTTGATTCTTCACTACAACTTTTCTTTAAAAAATCCATATAAAATTAAATGATGGTATTCTTAGAATTGTACATTTAAGAGTAGATACTGATAAACAAGCTCTAAAGTCATATTGGCGAGAGAGCTAGAAATATATAAAGAGGCTAGTGGCAAAATGGATTGATAAAACTCGCAAAGTCAATGTGCAAACTATATAGACAAAATGTTGTATCTATACCATTTCATATGATCTATAATGGAAAAGAATGGGCCTAGTGCTTGATTTGGTTATCTTGAAAAGCTGGGATTGGTGAAGTTGGTATCTCTTTTATCGATGTAACTTTGTTGTCAATTAGGTTATTAGAATCTTCATTGTCATCCTATTTGTACAAGCACTAGATACCACTAATTTAGATGAGGTCGCTTTTGTGATTAAACCATGGACAAAGCTAGTTTGGCTGGAAAGTCCAACCAACCCTCATCAACAAATTTGTGATATTTGTATGGGTGATTGACAGGGGCATATTAGATTATGCACGTATAATTTTCAGCTTTTACTTTTGCGATAGATAGTAATAGATTGATCTTGAAAAGAGAATGATCTTTTCGTCTCATATTGTTGTCTCCTCTGATTTATTACAGAAAATTTCCAAGGTGGCTCATGCACATGGGGCTTTTGTGGTGGTAGATAACAAGATTACGTCCCAGTATTGTCCCATCCTTTGGAGCTCGGAGCAAGTATTTTACAAATATTTTTTGTTCCGCTAACTAGTATACTCTCATATAACATGCATCAGATGTTAGCTTACTTGTCCATGGTTTTGTAGATATTGTGATGCATTCAGCTACTAAGTTCATATCCAATCATAGTGATTTCATGGCTGGTGTACTTGTCATCAGAGGAGAAAGGTTTTTTCCTCTATTTCGTATACGGTTCATAATTTAATTTATTGTTATCTTATAGGTTTTTCCTCTATTTCGCATATGGTTCGTAATTTGATTTATTGTTATCTTATGGTTTTATAATCTTAGATTTCTTGGGTCTTTTTTGGTGGCCTAAACCAACAATCACATTAGGAGCTTGAATGTAGTGAACATGAGTTTTAAGTAGACCTATTATTGGTTTCTCTAGCAATGAATCACTCACCTAACTCATAGTGAAACTCTAGAATTGTTCAACGTAGCAAGTGATGATATCAAGCTTCCTTTTTCTCTTCCAGTTTCTATAAAAATAAGATACCTATTCTCTTTGGACTAGATTAAAGGACGTAAAAGATGATAGTCTCGCAACTCCCATAATTCTTTACTTTGAATAAGGGCGCTTTCACTGAGGCACGAGAATGAGCCTTCAAAAAATCTTACTATACTTACTCAGGGTTGTATGCAAGTCAAAAATGAATCCCTTCCATATGGCTTAAGGTGTGTACAAGAAGTCCTCTCTATGCAGCACCTTATAGACCCTACAATGCATAAATTTGTGCAATACTTCGTGACACTGAAATTCTTTTCCGAAATGAACTGGCTGCCCTTATAATTGACTAAGAAGTTAAAGAATTCTTTTTGTTGTTATTGATACTTGATAAAGTTAATTAAAGTTTAAGAAATAAGTTCATTGACAAGTCTATATCTGAAAATCTTTAGTTAGTTATGTATAGCCTATTGGATGTAAATGATGTCTGATGCCTTGTTTCTCTTTGAACATCTCAAGTGTCCTTTTGACAATTTGCTTATAACTTTTCCTACTTAACCAGCTTGGCGAAGGAGGTGTACATCCTACAAATTGTTGAAGGTACAGGGTTAGCGTCATTCAATTGTCGGCTTTGTTTGAGAGGAATCAAAACAATTGCTCTTCGCATTGAAAAATAACAAATTTAATTTTATTTGATTTTTTTTGGGGTGAAATTAGTTGTCTTACCACTCGTTCTAGAAACATATATACCTACCTGCGCCTTTGTTAATCCATTATTCTTGACCCTACAGATTTTCATGATTATGGCATGCATACTCCTGCATCTTCATCTTTATATTGTGCGGAGAAGTTAGGGTGGTTTGTAAAATTCTGACACATCACAGTGTTCTAACTAAATAATTTCAATATCTTGCAGAAGAATGCACAAAAATTCGTTGAATATTATCTGAAGGTCAATTATGCAAGTCTTCTTGGAAGGTCTTTGCATTTCTTTCAGGTATTCAAACAAGTCATTTTTTGGGGAATTTGAACTAAGGATCTATGGTTGTTGGTATCTTGTCACCATGAAGCTCTCCCTTGTAGCTTACTATTTAAATGTTGATCAATTTGTAGGCTATGGGTGCAAGATCGGTGCTAACAAGCTGATAACTTTTTAAATTCTTCCTTTTATTTCTATATAATTAATTCTCAAAGTTAGTAAAAATTTAGTCAAGTCCGTCAATCGCACGTTAGCGGACACTTCATATGCTTAAACTCTTCTCGAAGTGTAAATTGTACCCCGAACACCGTTGGTTTTTCTTTCAAATGATTCAGTTGTTTAAGTCTTTGGAAAATTACAAGTTTTCTTTATTTCTTAAAAAAAAATAAGTGGCGACTCTTTTTAAAAATCATTTTTTCTTTAAATTTTGAGTTGAATTGATTTTTCGAAAATAAGTCATGTATATTTTATTTTTCAAATGTAAAACATGTACTCCTGAACATTCCTTTGTCAAAGATTCTTTTAATAGGTATTAATATATGAGCAATTACATTTTTTTAATTAATTTTGTATCTTTCTATAGTCTATTTCATAATATAGTTTGCTTAATCTATTGCTTTCAATTGGATTGTCAATATAACATAGCTTAAAGTGTTGATAAAGCATTTTTTTCCAGTGAAGCTTGTTTGAATATGTGTCATGAGTATAATCTAGCTTAAAGTAATATATTGTGGTCATTACTGTTCTTAAATGATTTGTTAGTGCAATTGAAAGCTTATCCTTTGCTTAGTGAAGAATGTTTCATATATGTGATGATGTAGTATAACTTACTTTCATACTCACAATCAGTTTTGGACTTGTGTGGTGACATAACAGGGTTAAACATCCTGGATGAAGTAGCCTCAGCTCATTTAATCACTATAGTTTGGTTGGTTTATTTTGAATGATTAGGACTAGTTACTACTTTAAAAGACATGCATATTGTGGTTTCATAGTATGGCACTGTAGCATTAATTCATGACCATTTTGTCTGTTTAATTGTTAATATAATAAGATTAGGGATAAACTGCTAATCTCTTTGCTTGTGTTTGTTATTATGAATTCTTACTCATGAGCCTTTGTTTTCTTCATTTTATGATTAGTGTTTTTTCTTTTCTTAATAAATTTCAACCCTTGCATGATTAGATATATCATATTTGCATCTCTTAGTTTTACTCTCCAAAAATTGATACAATAGATTACTTTTCAATGCAATATTTTCGTGTATCTCATGGATCGAAAAGGTTCTTATGTGATTTTATTTTTATGCATGTAAATCCAATCCAAGTCTAATGTACTCTATTCCTTGCCTATTATTGAGTTGAATTCCTTTGAGTCAGCCCGTCAATATTCGAGTGAATAGGAAACCAAAATACAGGTTTTCGAAGCAAAATATAGGTCTTGAAAAGCTGAAAATAGGTTGATATATAACCCATATACAATTAGTATACATTGATATACGGTTTGAGTACAGCTAATACAGGGCCAAAAAATTAATCATTTGTTGGAAGCTAAATTAGACTGTATACCCTTGCTATACAGCCTGATATATAGAAAAAAGGACCAAAATACAGCTTGTATACAGTCGGTGTATATGCAGTCTTTTAGGCATGAGAATGGGCCAATCCCATTTTTTGTTTTGCATCCAGGAGAAGCTAATGGGCTAGAATCCATCTCTTTGCAGCTGCCCATTTTTAGAGTTAGGACAGGTTGGGCCAAAAGCCCAAATTTTGACTTGACTTCCTTTCTTCTTATTATTTGTTTATTTGTACTAACTTTCTAAACTTTGTTTTAAATTGGATTTACTTTAATTAAATTTATAAAAGATAGTGATTATGTTTAATTGAAATATTTAAATTTTATTTATTTATTCAAGAATTTATTTAGATATAAAATTTATCTCCTTAAAAAATTTGTTATTTAATTAATTCTCAAAGTTAGCAAAAATTTAGTCAAGTCCGTCAACCGCATATTAGCGAACACTTCATATGCTTAAACCCTTCTCGAAGTGTAAATTGAACCCCGAACCCGATTTTTTTTAAAAATGATTTGGTTGTTTAAGTCATTGGAAAATTACAAGTTTTCTTTATTTCTTAAAAAAATTCTTTAAATTTTGAGTTGAATTGATTTTTTGAAAATAAGTCATGTATATTTCTTTTTCAAACGTAAAACATGTACTCCTGAAAATTTCTTTGTCAAAGATTCTTTTAATGTGTATTAATATATGAGAAATTACATTTTTTAAAATTAATTTTGTATCTTTTTATAGTCTATTTCTTAATATAGTTTGTTTAATCTATAATTCTTGCTTTCAATTGGATTGCCACTATAACATATATTTTTTTAAGAGTTGATTATGGATGAGGATGGTTTAATGATTAGGATTAGGACTTGCAAAATGTGGAATGTGAATACTTTCAAGAACACAACGAACTGATCAATTTGAATATGAATTTTATTGACGAAAAGACATTTTATTCCATGAGACGATTTTACTATGAAAATTATGAGTTTTTTTTTTAAATAATTATTTCAAAGTAATTAATGTCATCTTACTGCTTTATGTTTCACTTTATAGGGTAGGGTCACCATGCCTATGTGGGTTATAGAAAAGAAAACACATAAAGTCTAACAAGTGAGGCATGCTTCCTTGAAATTTGCCAGAATTGTCATCATCTATGGTGATTAAGAAAAAAAACTGGAAACAAGAGACCTGATTTTTATGAACACAACTAGAAGTTGTTGTTTTCAAATTTTTTTTAAGTAATTTGAAATGAAAAAGTAATTTTTTTTTTTTTAAAAAAATAAATTAAAATTCAGCTTCAAAGTGAATGTAATTTTTTTTTTATGGCCAAATATCATTTTTTAGAATTCAACTCTCAAAATAATAATAATTCATGGTCAAAAGGGTAAAAAGATGATGGACAAGAAAAAAGTCAAGGAAGAAAGAGAGAGAAAAAGAACTAAAAATAAAGAAAAAAACAGAAAATGAAAAAAAAATACATAGCAAAGACATATCAATTAAAGAGATGTCGCGAAAAAAAATCAACTATTATTGTTCTCTTTCACATACTTAAGTGGAGTAAACACATTTTTATCCTATTTGATGGATCAATCTTTCTTCAAATTTTATTGGGACAACCACCCCCTAGACTATGACTAAAATCCCAGAGACACACTCAAACTTAACTAAGGTCCTATTATCCTCCTAACTCATTTTTTTCCGTATTTTTTGCACCTTTTTTTGCTGAAGTGTCACCTTCAACCAGCCAAGTTGGTTATGTTTGTACACGCTTGCCTGTCATGTCTGTAAATATTATTTTTTATTTCTTAAAATAATATTCTTATTTTCTTTATCTTTTATTTAAATTAAGTTAATAAATATTCTTTTACCTTGTATCAAAACCTTTTGTTTTATCTATTCATTGTTTTGTTCTCTTTTATTTTTCTATTGATTTTATTTAGTCTTTTTAAAAAAAAAAAAAAAATCTTTAGTTTTGATTTGATTTAAATTTAATTCCAAATGTCTTGTATTTAAAATAAGTGAATTTCGAACGGATATCAAAATAAGTGAAGAGGATCAAATAAAACATAAAAAAAAATGTTAAAATTAAAGGACACTATTAAAATATTTTTCTTAAAAACCATTTTTTTTAAAAAATAATTTAAAGTGAAAAGATAATAAATTAATTTAAAAAGTTTTAAGTGAGAAAGAAATTTAAATAAATATTTTACAAAGAAAGAAATAAAAATAATTAAATATATATAAGTTTTAATAATAATAAATATGTATACTAACTAAGTATAAAGTTACCAATTAAAAAATGACACATGTCCCATTTATGCATTCATCACTTGCCTTCAAGAGAATGTGCACACTCTCTATGTCAAGTCATCATTTATGGTGTATTGATTCTATTTTAAATTAGTTTAGGGGGGTAATATGACCCTAGTTAAATTTAGGAGTATCTCTGAGATTTCGGTCATAGTCTAGGGGATACTTGTGCCTTATCCCAATCGTATTTATAAAAATTTGATTAAAGCTTGAATTTTAATACATAGATTCGAGACTAAACTTTTTATTACTGACATATTATGACTATTTCAAAAATTATTATCGTATGAAGCGCGACTAAGTTCACTAATTGGAAATATGAATGGTTATGTTTGCCCTTTAAAAAAAACAAATAGACATGGATTTAGACCTTCCTTGAGTGTGAAATTTGAATTTATTGTAGTAACTCAATTAGTTGAGTACTTAAACTTTTATTTGTTGGCGAGAGTTCAATTATCACCAATTTCTCTTTTTCCTACCACAATTTTTTTTATAAATATATTGTTTTTTCATAAATTAAACACCCTATTGTCATGATGAGATACACTAAAATAATTTGACACAAAGAACAAATATATAATGATATTATTATTTTAATTTGGTATTTGATATGGTATTGAGGAGTAAAATTTTAGTTTGGTTTAAGTAATATTTTATATTTTAAAGTTAATTAATTTATAATGATACTAAGATCATTAATTAATTTTATTGTTAGCCGAAATTAATTTAATTTGGCTACAATTCTAATCACACTTTTAACTCTAACTAATTGAAATATAAATACAAAAACCCAGCCCACTTTTTCCCAATTTCATTCACTAAGACCCAATTCTACAGCAACCCAAAGCCCACGAGCCGACCCACCCAATTTCATTCACTAACACTCAATTCTACAACATACCAACAATATGCAAACACAAAATAGTACTCTTCTTCCTCCCAAATCCGAACCCAAAATCCAGCAGCGCATCTTCTCTCTCGTAGAACCAACGGCTCAACTCAATTTTCATCCCGTTTTCCCCCAATCTTTCACTGATTTTGGGATTGGAACCACATACCAACCAAATTGAAAGAGAGGTTGGAAAATCTTGAAAATGCTTCTTGCTTTGAGTTTTAGGGTTTCAAACCCCAGCTTTCTTCTTTGCAAAATGCTCATGGATGCCAAAAGTTTGCTTCTTCTTAAAGTTTATACATTTTTCTCAGTCTAAAATGCATGTCTTCTTATCAACAACCCCCACTTAAACTCCAGGTTTTGTTATCTGCCCAAGTGATTTTCCTTATTTTTTTTTAAGTTTTAACTAATATAGCTTTTTGGTTTCAGGTGGTTCCATGAAAAGTACTACAAGATTAGTAATAATATGCATCATTACAGTTACAATTCAGGTGAAAAAATTCTCACTTTTGAAATATTCAATTTCTTTTTTTTTGTTTGGATGTAGGGAAAACATGGAAAGTTCATTTTAGTGTTCTTTATTATCATTTTGCTATTAATTGTAGTAAGGTAGACGATCACGTTTACTTTAAAAGAATTTTTTTTTGAATTTGTATATGACATATCAATGGATTCCTGTCTTCCTTCACGAGGTAGTCGTGTTTTGGCTACTCTCGGAATTCTGATTATGGTGGGGGTCATAAGAGATGGAAATGGTGATGTCGTATAGAATTGTTGATTGAATCTGTGACTTCAATCAAATTGAATGTGATATCATATTCACTTTCGACCCATTTTTGCTACTTGGTCATTAGTTGACTTCCTAGTGCTGTCGAACGGTTAGGGGTGTATTTACTTCCAATTGTATAATCAATCTTTTACTAAGTTGTATTGGATCATCTAGTCATTTTATGGTATTGTCATTTCTCTTCATTCATGAGCTTGTAATTGAATATGCTAGTTCCTTATTAATAGTTGGTTGATCGATATCTGCCCAAGCGATTTTCCTTTTTTTTAAAAAAGTTATAACTAATATAGCTTTGAGTAGAAGATAGTGTTTTGGGAAGCGAGAAGCGGAAAAAAGCGACGAGAGCTCGCTTCACAAGAGTGAGAAGTAAAGCGATATTTAGTATAAAAATAAAAATATTAAATAAACTAGTTACAACTTTACTAGTTACTAAAAGCAAAAAAGAAGTGTAACTTAGTAATAAAGCAACAAATAAACTAAGAAAAATAAAGACTATTAATTGCAGCAACCAATATATGCACATCACTAATCACAGTCACACTGTATAGAAATTAAAAAAAACAGAGAAACAATAGAATTGGAAAAAGACAAAGCAGTAATAGAAATTGAAAAAAAGTAGAGCAGTAATAGAGATTGAAAAATAGAGTAGCAATATAGATTGAAAAACAGAGCAGCAACATAAATTGAAAAAAGCAACAATTAAAATATAGAAAAAAACACAGCAACAACCAAAGATAGAAAAAAAACAATAGCAGAGCAGTTGCAACCTCGCAGAGAAGAAGAGAAGAAGAGAACTTAACAGCAGTGGCAGCCTCAGAACAATAAAAATATAGAAAAAACACAGCAGCAACCAAAAATAGAAAAAAAACAGTCGCAGAGCAATTGCAGCCTCACAAAGAAGAAGAGAAGAAGAGAACTTACAGCAGTCCCAACCTTGCAGCAGTCCAAAGAAAATATTTGAAGTCGCGAAAGAAGATTTCAGAAACTAAAAAAAAACTTCAATTTTTTTTTAAAAAATAAACCTAATTAGCGCTTTTTTTCAAATTAAGCACGCCTTTTCTCACTTTTTCTTTTCTTGTGCTTCTCGCTTCAACTGTAGAAGTGATCGCTTTTTGAATGTCACCTCGCTTCAGGGAAGAAAAGCACAAGGGTTGTGTTTCACCTCGCCTTGCTCTTTAAGCGCGCTTTTCCTCGCTTTTTTATAACACTGGTTGAAGATTGTGAGCCTATTTTAGGCCCTTGTAGATAGCTATGATTTCCGCATGTATGGCGCTTAGAGCTATGATTTTGATTGAGAATCCTAAAATCCAGTTCCCATGTTTGTTCCTCAAAACACCACATGCTTCTCCCTTAAAGGATTTGGGGTTATACGCCCCATCAACATTAAGCTTATATCCATTATTCTCATATTTGTCGATTATTCTGTTATTATCTACACAAGTAGTCGTACCATGGCTAGACATTAGGTGGTATTCTATAGCTCGCATGAAAGGTGTATTAGTGGGTATTTCCAACTTTGTGCTATTATGGAGATTATTGTTTTTGCTTAGCCAAATGTTCCACACATAAAAAGGAAAACCTATGTTCCAGTCTATTTTGTGTTTAATTGTAAAATTTTGTATCTTCATGATCGATTGGAGCCACAACTGGCCCCCCTGCATTAGACATTTCAGTGATCTTACTGGTATTCCTATAGTTTCCCAATAGGTTTTGGCTAGATAGCAATCCATAAATATATGTTGGGTTGTTTCAATCTCCCCACACTGTTTGCCTGATGGGTCCACATCCGTGCCTATTTTATTCAAATAATAGCATGTAGGCAGCCTATCATGATGGCATAGCCACAAGACGAATTTAATTTTGTTTGGGCATTGTTGATCCCTTATCCATTTAAAGTTCTTGTTCCGATGGTTTTATCTTGGGAATCTTTGTTTTTAGGTTTTTGTAAGTTGATGACGTGCTAAAGATACCATTGTTAGTCAATGACCAGGAAGGTATGTCTTTTGCTCTAATCGTTGTGGTATGATGGTTCCCCTAATTTTTTGGATTATAGCAGGTGGTACTGTGAATGGTATGTTACTTAGGTTCCACTTCCCATCGTTAATGTAGCAATCTACGGTTTGGGTTGATTTCGTATTGATTTAGCGGGCCAACTAGACTCTTTCTTAGCGTCTTTTGGTGTGGAATCCAATTATCCGTCCAGAATCTTATCCTATCACTCTTTCCTAAAACCCAAAAGAGGTGATTGGTACATACTTCCAAGCCTACTTCAATGTTTTTCCAGATTTTGCTCTTTCTTCTCTGAAAATCTTCCGGCGATTGAATACATTTATTCTTAGCGTAAATTCCTAATAAGGTTGCCGCCCAAAGTTTTGTTGGGTTTTTAAGGATTTTCGATGCTAGCTTACTCAGTAGAGCCAGGTTCTTCCATTTACAATTTTTGAGACCTAGTCCTCCTTGAGATTTGTCTAATGTTACGGTGTCCCAAGAAAGTAGGTGTAGTTTTTTCTTAGTGTTAGTTGTTCCCCAAATAAAATGTTGTGTTTGGTCTATCATATTTGTGATACTAGTCGGCAACTTGATAAGTTGCATTATGTGGGTTTGAATGTTGTTTAGACATGATTTGGCAAGGGTTGTTCTTCCCTCCATAGTAAGGAATTTCGTTTTCAATCCCGCTAGTTTGTTTTGCATGTTTTCGATAATGAATTGGAAGTCTTTTTTAGTGATCTTCCCTTGAGTGACGGGGAAGCCTAGATAGGTTCCGAACTTGGTACTTTGGTGGAAATGGAGGATTTTTATGATCTCCATTCTAGTTGTATTCTGACAATTTTTTTAGAATATTATTTTTGACTTCTTGAGGTTCGGTGGAGTTGTCTATGTTTTTCTGATTGCTCTTTTCAAGATCTGTAGTAAAAACATGAGATTGCCTGTGTTTAACAGCTCCGTGTTTTATCTATGATTTAGTTTATCACAGCCACAATTTTTTTTTGATATCTTTACTGCTTAAAAGTAAGGAAAAAAGTCTAAAATATATCTGAACTTTGACCGAAATTACTGTTACAATACCAAACTTTGGAAATGACCTTTTACCTCTCCGAACTATTTAATAGTGTATTTTAAAGGTATATATGTGTCCACGTGGACATCATATATATTGCGTCATTATAAATAGTAATGTGTCCATGTGGGAAGACATATACCTTTAAAATACAATATTAAAACTACAAGAAACATGGTTTATTGTGATGACCTTTAGTGGCGACACGTAGAGTTGCGGCAAAAGTTGGAGCTTTGGTAGCGACTTGTAAAGGTTGCCACAAAAGGCCCTAGCTTTAGGGGAGAGCCTTAAAATTGCTACTGAAATTATATAGTCAATGGCGACTATGTTTAGGTCGCCACAAATATGCACTAAATTTTTTAATGAAATTAGTTATAGTGGCGACTGATAAGCCGTTGTTACTAAAATATTATTTGTGGCGATGTAGCTGCCACTAAAACGCCATGTATTGTGGCAACATTTCATGTTGCCAGTAATTCTTTTCTACTTTCTAAATTCAAATTTTATTAATAATAATTTCTTATTTAAATATACATAAATATCATACCAATATATTGAAAACTTCTAATAATTATTTTATAGAGTTATTTAAATAAATATAACTCTAATTAAATAGACAAAATTATTATTATATATAATAAAGTTATTATACGTATTTATTAAATGAAACACTTTTAGTACTAAAAAACTTATTTAGGGATATATTTGATTACTTGATTGAAAATAAAATTCATTTATCACAATAATAATTAAAGATTTAAAATAATTAGTGATATAGAATAAAAACCCGAAAAATCATAAAGTTGACCAAATAAAAAAGTTCAACTTTTTGATTTGTG